>OOFB01029556.1:16908-29607 GCA_900323305.1 Trachyrincus murrayi
GGTGCAGTGTTGTGGGAAGAGTCACTAAACAAGGGGGATTGTGGGTAGACAGCTGGTCAGACCCGTCAGGTTCTCCAAACACACAACCAGGAACCTCTTCTGCTTCCAATGAGGAAGAACAACTTTGTCCCTCTCAGATGGTAGATCTGTGTTTGGATTCACTTCGTTTTTGTGTCCTTTATTGTTTTAGGTTATTGTATGTGTGCATACATATGTCTAAATTGTGTTTGTATGAACAGGTTTAAAAACCATCGGAAGGCTCTCGTCACGTCGGTGGATAAGAAGATTCCAAATGGCTTTTTGGAGGAACAAGGTACGTTTTTCTTTTTTTTTACGACACTCAGATTTGACATTTTTTTCAATAAAATAAAAATAAATCTCCGAAACAGCCCGCCAGAATGTTGGAATGCGAAACCTGACTTTTATTTTTTAATACTTTTTGCCTTCTGTTCTTGTTCTCCTCCTCCTCCCCCCTTCGTGTCAGTAGCGTGCGTCGTCCTCGCGTTTAAATCTCTCCTGAAGGTAACGCGACACTGAGGTCAGGAGAGGTTTAACGACTTCCACCGCGGGCTACGGGTCAAGGAAACCTTTTTTTTTCTTCTTATTTTTCTTCTTCCCCAGCACACACGGGGCCTTATAAATCCTGGCGCCATAGCAACCACTCACTCGCAGTGTCGAGGAAAAAAAAAGCCAAAATAATAACGGAGAGACGGAATTCACAGTTGAGACATTTTCACACCGTAGCAAAAAAAAAAAACGAACTGTTTCTTTATGGCTGAAGAAATCATTTGTGTCAGGTCGCTCCAATAGCAGGAAGCCCTGCTGGCCGCCGGGTGTGTTTACGCAGGTGTTGGGGGGGAGTGGAAGTGTTTTCTGTGGGGAGACATTAGCATTCTGACCGTAATGTACTCCTTACATGTCGGGGTGTACGGAAAAAAAAACGATTCACGTAAAAATCGCGATTCTTATCTTCTGCGATTCTGAATTGATTCACAACTTCCAAAGATCAATTTTTTTTTGTGTGTTTACATTATTGCTCAGTTGATCAGTTGATATACCTTTTTTCAAATATAAAAACTACATAATCTTACACACACTTAAGTCTTAGCACACGAGTAGATCCTGGAATTAGCACCCCGATGTACTGCGTCGAGAATCGAATCGCGACCCCAAGAATTGAAATCGAACCGCGAGATACGATTCACGCGCCTCCTTACACGGGTGCACGGGTGTGTTCATGCGCGGGTGTTTGCTGGTCCCCAGGGGAGCAGACGGTGGTGCTCCTGCCCAGGTCTCCCTCCCCATCCCGGAGGTTCTTCCCCATACCCCTGGACTCCCTGGAGGAGGAGTACCGCGTCCGCTCTGCAGACGACGGCAAGCTCTTCAGAGAGGAGTTCAACGTGGGTCTGACGGGTCTAGCCCACACACACACACACACACACACACACGCATACACACACGCATGCATGCATACACACACACACTAAGCAATAAGTACTTACGTTGTAAGTTCTATTATGATAATGTTAATATGATGTGTGTTGTGACCTCCGTCTTCTGGTCAGTCCCTGCCCTGCTACTACCACCACGGCTCATTCGAGGAGGCGAGCCGGGAGCACAACAGAGAGAAGAACCGGTATCCAAACATCTTACCATGTGAGTAGTGACCACTACTACTACTATACTACAACTACTACAACCACTACTACTATACTACTACTACTACCACTACTACTATACTACTACTACTACTACCACTACTACTACTACTATACTACAACTACTACACTACTACTACCACTACTACTACTATACTACTACTACCACTACTACTACTACTACTACTACTATTATACTACTATACTACTACTACTACCACTACTACTATACTACTACTATACTACTACTACTACTATACTACTACTACCACTACTACTATTACTACTAGGACTACTACTAGAAACCAGTCAATGAAACTTGGAAGGGAACCGTCACACTCTGCTACTGTCTAATATAAGTATATATTATATATATAAGTATATATTGAAAAGTTGGACGACGTCAACGGTCCAACTTTTCCAGGATGTTTTGCACAGAAACGTTTGAGTTTTTCCCCAACACGCGTATGACGCAGTATATTATATACGTATATTATAACACAGCAGAGGTTGAGGTTTGAGTGTGGATCTTGTCTCCTCATCAGATGACCACTCCAGGGTGATGTTGAGTCACGTCGACGGACACTTGCCTTCAGACTACATCAACGCCTCCTTCATCGACGTGAGTCAGCGCTCACTTCAACACCGCTAACCAGACGCCTTCACCGGGAACTGACTCATTTACCAATGTGCACTTATTCCAATTTCCCCAGGGTTTTAAAGAGAAGAGCAAATTCATCGCAGCCCAAGGTAAAACATACGGTTCGGCATTTGCATTTAATGTCAAATTTGTTTTAATGTGGTGTTTTATTCCATTCTACCTCTCCCCTCCCCAGGCCCGAAGATCGAGACGGTGGCTGACTTCTGGCGAATGCTGTGGGAGCAGAAGGTCTCTACCATAGTGATGCTAACCAACCTAAAGGAGAGGAAGGAGGTGCGTCTTTGACTTCCTGTGGGCTCCTATGTCACTTCCTGTCGGTCGGTACTGATACAGATACAGAGGTGCTCGTGTGTAGCTTCTTCCGATCCTATTTACCCATTAAGTCGTTTAGCAGACACTTTTACCCAAAACAACTTGAAACATGAGACATTAAGGAGTAGGTAGGAGTTAGTTCCTACAGGTAGACTGATGGACATTGGGGTTCGAACCATGAACCTTTTGACTGGGAGTCCAACACCCTAACGACTACTCTATCCTGCTCTCCATCATGACCGATCCATACAGCCTTAATGTGGCACTACTTGGAGAGATGCCTGCATCTTATTATGGTCTGTACGTCTCTGGGTATCATTTATTTGACCTCTTTACCATTTGAGAAATCCATACACAGTGTCCCGCGGCAGATTAGCTAACGCTCGCGTTAGATTTAGCCACAAAGGACTGATCAATGGCAGGGGGGTGATGGATCAATAACAGAATAATTGTTGATCAGAATCCTCCGAGGCTGCATAATAATTGGCTTGAGGACTGGAATCTCATTAATGATTTGAAAAACGTTCCCGAGATCTCGCTGACTGACGGGAGTTGAAGACGGGAACACTTGATGGCTCGTCATAACTCGGAAATGTATGACTTCTGTTTCTCTATTAGTCTTCTGTGGAAAAGTTCAGGAACACAATTTAGAAACATAGTTTTTGTGACTAACCTGTTCTTACCTATCCCCTGTGATGTGTGAGTTTGAGCAAAAAGTGTAACCCGTGTGCGTTGTCTCTCTCTCTCTCTCTCTCTCTCTCTCTCTCTCTCTCTCTCTCTCTCTATATATATATATATCCCTATCTGTATCTTTATCTCGCTCTCTCCCTCCATGATAAGTGCTAGCAGTACTAAAACGTGTGTATTCTCTCCCTCCAGGATAAGTGCTACCAGTACTGGCCCGATCAGGGCTGCTGGATGTACGGTAACATCAGAGTGGCTATGGAGGACTTCAGTGTGCTGGTGGACTATACTATCAGGAAGTTCTGTGTTCAGTATGTAAGTTACACACACAGCACCCCGTCTGCGATCAATCACGTTAGCCTATAGCGTTATTTTTATTATCAACAGTTAGCCGGAAGTTTCAGCTTCAAACATGAGCTAGCTTAGGCTGTCCTACCCTCAAGTCTCACTAACAGGGTAGTCTAGTGGCTAGTTCGACTCCCAGATGAAATATACTGGGTTTGATCCCCGATGTCCGCAGCCTAACCTGGCTAGGGTGTTTCACTACCAGCCAAAAGGTCCTGGGTTTGATCCCCAATGTCTGCAGTCTAAACCAGAGCTGAAGATGCCCTGATCCTCTACCTGTTCCTGAATGACATCTGACTTCACTGTACGTTGCTTTGGATCCACAAAGCGTCTTCTAAGTGACTAAATAGTAAACGTTAAATTCAGAACCTGCAGCACAATATGTAGCTGCTCCAATGTTGTTACAATGACATGCTCTGAATATCCTCAGCCTCATTTGTATTTGAATAAATACATATTATACACTATACATGATGTGTTACTTAGGCCGTTTAACATTCTTACAAGCACATCTTCCGCCATGAGCAAAACTTCTCAAATCAAACTGTTGGATGCGAGCGAACGCACTCTGGGTTTGAATTTGATTTGAATTATTGTGTGTTTCTGAATGGTAAGTGGGCTGAAATCCCCTCGTAAGTCTCCCCGGGACGTCCTCAAATGTGTGCTTTGTGCTTCCTCTATTAGAGGCAAGCGTTACGACTGCAACCATCGGGGGTCTCTGTGGAAATGGCTGCTAGGAACGCAATCCAATAATCCAGCAAAGTCGCAAACAGCTATCTCGGAAATCACAGACGTCCAGAGCATGACTAATTTGGGATAGAGCTTTGGAAGCGGTTTTTCATAAGAAATGAATTCCTTAAAGACGGCGTAATGAAATGATTATCTATATTAAGTGGTGCATGTGCACACGAGTTCAGAAACTGGGATTTGCTTCACGCAACAAACCTACGATAATATTTAGACTTTTTCAAAGCCTGGAGAAGACCAGGGTTTTAAGTTGATGTAGATTTGTCACTATAAAAACACTGTCAACAAAGTCAATAATGTTCACATTTGCATTCTGCATTTTACATTTACTACTCGTATTGTGTATATAGATGTATGCTTTTGTATCTTACGTTTATTCTTGCACGTCCTCATTTTGTCGTTATTTGTAAATCCTTGCGACCGGCCAGTATATATGCTGTGGCTTTCTCGTCAGGGTCAATAAAGTACATCTTATCTTATCTTAAATGTATCTCCATAATTATGTTCATCTTGTTTTTACTTCTTGTTGTCCCTTCGTCACTCACTTCATGTTGCGTTTTGGCACCGGAAAAAGCACTCGATAAATACGCTTTGATCGATTGATCCATTCCTCTGTTAGTCTCAAAACTACAACGTGTCTCTTATAAAACTACGTGTCTCTTTTAAAACTACAACGTGTCTCCTGTGTGTGTCCGTCCCCTGACAGCAGGCGGGCGACGGTACCAGAGCACCCAGGCTGGTCACCCAGCTCCACTTCACCAGCTGGCCAGACTTCGGGGTGCCGTTCTCCCCCATCGGCATGCTGAAGTTCTTGAAGAAGGTGAAGACGGTGAATCCCTCCTACGCGGGCCCCGTGGTCGTACACTGCAGGTGAGGCCAGGGGTCAACCCCTGGGGGGGGGGTCAACTTCTAAATAAGACTTTGGAAAAATGGCCTCTTTATATAGGAAGGTGAAACAGACAGAGATTCATTGAGATCCAACTCTACAAGGAGAAGGATCATGATTTTATTCATCTAGGATCTCATTTGGTTTGAATACTATTTTCTTGTTTGAATTGAGTAGCAGGAGAAAGACATTGAAGAGATTCATTGAGATACAAACCTGTAACACTTTTTTGAGGAAAAGGAGGAACCTGAAAACTAAACTAAAAAGAAAACGTTTAATTGAATTAGTTGTGTTGGGAGTTAACTCATCGCTAAAACTGTCCCTTTTAATGACGTGAAGAAGTGAGATTGTTTAAATTATATATACATTTGTTATACTTACAAAAAGTAATGGAAAGATCTGCAGTGGATTCCAGCGTCTGCTCAGACAGGTGCTCGTGAGAAGGGCCGTTGTTATTTAACGGGGCCCGACCCCTCTTTCGAAAGGGGCCCTGGTGAGGAATCTGACTTCCTAGGTCCCTGCAGGGTCATTCAGTCCAAACGACTCTTGTAAATCTATTAGGAGCCCGCGTGGCCCCTCAGACTCTTAAGGCTCAACACATACCTAACACACCGCGTTGACATGTTGGGGGAAATCTAAACACATGCGTGAAACCACTGAGGATGAACACGTATGTTCTACGCCCTGCTGCTCTTTTAAGTTGAATCTGGTACAATGAAATAAATTATTATAATATTTTGAGGACTATGTGTTTAATGTATTGACTGAAATACAATACATATGTATTGTAGTGTCTGCTACATATATATACATACAGTATATATATGTATATGTATATACTGTATCTCTTCATGTTCCCAGTGCGGGGGTGGGTCGTACCGGGACCTTCATCGTCATCGACGGTATGATTGACATGATGCACGTGGAGCAGATGGTGGATGTCTTCGGCTTCGTCAGCAGGATACGAGAACAGCGCTGCCAACTCATCCAGACAGACGTACGTTGTGGTGGTGGTGGTGATGGAGGTGGTGATGGAGGTGGTGATGGTGTGGAGGAGGTGGTGGTGGTGATGGAGGTGGAGGTGGTGTGCAAAAGTGATGAAGGAGCGCCCACTCTGACCATGTGGTATTGGAGAAAGGTATTTTCAACCTTTTTCTCCTCCTCCTCCTCCTCCTCCTCCTCCAGATGCAGTACTCCTTCATCTACCAGGCCCTGCTAGAGTACTACCTGTACGGAGACACGGAGCTGGACGTCTGCTCCCTGGAGGGACACCTCCACCGGCTCCACCACACCCGGGCCCCCAGCGACAGGCTGGGCCTGGAGGATGAGTTCAGGGTAGGCTGAAGGAACACGTTTGTACTGCAGCTGCCCCACTCAAAGATATGTGAACTAGAAAGTTTCTCAAGAATAAAACGCGTCAATCCATCAAGGGAATTTGTCTCGATGAGTCGTTTTACTCTGTAAGAGTAAAACAGGCTAGCCAGAACAATAGGCACAATTGGTAGACTCAAAATACTTTTAATAAAAGCCTGCCAGGCTTCCTGTTCATGGTAGCTGGAATGTACGCCCGTTCTAGAGTCAATGTCAGTGTTATTTGTATCGTCCTTAATCACACTTACAGTCTCAAAGTACTTTTAGTACTTTATTCTGTCGCTAGTGCATGGTCTTCATGGTTCTTCATAATCATGCCAAGAAGCGTTGCATGAACAGTTTTACTATGCATTACCATAGCTATTAAAGTCACCCCCCATCCCTGGCTGTGTCTTTATTAGTCACAAATGTTGTGTTCTCCTCGTCAGAAACTGACCAACGTGCGGATCATGAAGGAGAACATGAGGACGGGGAACCTTCCAGCCAACATGAAGAAGAACCGCGTTCTCCAGATCATTCCATGTACGGTTCTGATGTTCTGTTCCATCATAAATCTAAAACATCCCATCACGCCTGACTAACATTAGAGAGTTACTGAGCTGGAGATGGAATTCATAGCTAAACAAGATATTTTTGTGTTTTTCCAGATGACTTCAACAGAGTCATCCTCCCGGTCAAGCGAGGCCAGGAGTTCACGGACTACATCAACGCTTCCTTCATCGACGTGAGTTCCTCCTCTCCATCTTCTCACTGTCTTTAGCCCATTATCATTACCTCAGGTCCCCTGGCGCTCCTTACCGTTGCTAGGCTGAGGACCTGAGACCTAGGACCTGAGACCTAGGACCTGAGACCTAGGACCTATGACCTGAGACCTACGACCTGAGACCTACGACCTGAGACCTACGACCTGAGACCTATGTGTGTAATGTACTCCGTTTTGAATGTCTCCAACATGAGGCCAGAAGCACATTTCCGGCCCAGGATGCACAATAAAGTGGTATTGCATTGTATCCGCAGGGCTACAGGCAGAAGGACTACTTCATCGCGACGCAAGGCCCGCTGTCCCACACGGTGGAGGACTTCTGGAGGATGATGTGGGACTGGAGCTGTCACTCCATCGTCATGCTGACGGAGCTGAAGGAGAGAGAGCAGGTAGCTCTGTCCTTCAGAAAGTATACATATTATATATATGTATATAAAATATATGTATATCCATTTGGAAAAATATATAAACAATGTTAAAAGTATACATATTAGTGCTGAACAATTAATCAAATTGATTATATTATTATTATACAGTAGCACGCTTCAAAAATAATTACGTTTGTAGTTATTTCAATTTGTATTGTATTGTATGCTCTGATTGTTCTCTGCCTCACTTGTAAGTCTCTTTGGATAAAAGCATCTGCTGATTGAATAAAAGTGAATTTTAGTGATTATCTTTCCCCAGGACAAGTGCTTCCAGTACTGGCCATCAGAGGGCAGTGTAACATTTGGTGACTACACCTTGGAGCTGAGAGCAGATACACTCTGTGACACGTTCACCCTGAAAGACATGGTGCTCACGTATAGAATGGTGAGCAATGATGTTGTTTAATACAGTACACACACACACATTCACATGCTCACATGCACACACACACACAATTGTCCTCACACAGACAAACGTCCACTATATCATGACATTGTGAAGTCAAAGTTCTGAATTTAAAGGTGCTGTGATTTAAGAGCTGTAATTTGTTAGAACTGCCGTATCCACCCGTCAGCTATCAGTGAGTGAAATGCTCTGAGAATATCTGTTCTGATTGCTACCATAAGCCTGTCTCTGTATAGTAGTATATAGTATAGTAATATAGTTAGTATAGTAGTATAGTTAGTATAGTAACTATAGTAGTATAGTTAGTATAGTAGTAGTATAGTTGGTAATATAGTTTTCTTTCTTCTCTCTGTTTACAGCTCCATCTTTTCTACAACACCTTTGAGTCAGAGTGATAACAATATAATGAATAACATGAATCCTAATGTATTCACCTCCACACCAACAGGAGAAGCATGCACGCCACGTCAGACACTTCCACTTCCACGGCTGGCCTGAGATCGGGATCCCCGCGGAGGGGCGGGGCATGATCGACCTGGTCGCCTCTGTCCAGAGGCAGCAGCAGCAGTCTGGGAATCACCCCATCATAGTGCACTGCAGGTGGGGACGCACACATGCACACACACACACACACACACACAGATACATGCACGCACCCCATCATAGTGCACTGGGATGGGGACGCACGCACACACACACACACACCCGCGCAACACACATACATGCTCACGCAACACACACACACACACAGATACATGCACACACCCCATCATAGTGCACTGCAGGTGGACACACACACACACACACACACAGATACATGCACGCACCCCATTATTGTGCACTGCAGGTAGGGACACTCAGGCTAGACACACACACACACACACACACACACCTACAAAGCCTACCTGTAGGTATCCCTGGACTAACCCCTACCTGCCCCTTAATGACATGGCTGTGGAAGCTGTAAGCTCTGGATCAAAGTACTTGGGTCTCCTGAATGACGGTAGTACCATTCTGTTCTTCATTCAGGCTCTGCTGCTTCTCATCTACCTCACTTCTCTCGCTGCCCGGAACTGGGATTAGATCATTTTAACATCAAAGCGACGTCTTGCTACAACCATAACGTGTCAAAATCCTACGGCGGTGTTAAGTGTTAACACAGCATAACACCGATCTGGGGAAATCTTCATTCACCGTATGAATACTCGTCCTCACCTTTTGTTCCTTGCAAACGTCTGTTGCAATAAATTCTACATTTTGTGGCCTCGGTGGGCGGACGTAGGGGGGGGGGGGGGGGGGGGGGGGGGGGGGGGGGGGGGGGGGGGGGGGGGGGGGGGGGGGTGAGGGTGTCCTCTGCCTGGACCGCTTATATGATCCTTGGTAAAGACTTTGATCAGCCGTACCTCCGCTCCAGGTGAAGTGATTCTACCCCCGCCCCTCCTCCAGTTCCCCCCGGCTACGCCCCGTCGGGATCGATCACGATCCAGCGATTCGCAGTCAATTAAAACGTCTCAAAGTGATCCCCCCCCCCCACCGCGATTAATCTGACGAGATGAGCTAACGACAGGAAATGGTGTCATCAGCTCTCCTCCTCCTCCTCTTCTGATTCCCTTCATCACCGCTTGTCTAAGAGGGGCATTTTAAAGCCCCTTCCCTCTCCCACTCTCACCCTCTGTCCACTGGGGAGCAGAGCTAACTCCCCCCCCCCCCCCCCCCCCCCCCCACCCCTCTCCCCTCCTTTGCAATCCCTGATGTCTTTCTACACTTCTGATTCCTCACTGCATATCATTCTCTCTCTCTTTCTCTTGGTCTCTCTCTCTGTCTCTCTCTCTCTCTCGCTGTCTCTCTCTCTCACTGTCTTTCTCCCTCCCTCTCTCTCTCCCCCTCCCCCATCATGGTAAACATTGACTGAGGGAGACAGAGAGCGTCAGAGCTGATTAGTATTAGCTCGTGGATTAGCCACTCTTGAAGTGAGCACAGCTATTAGCACTGTTACGCAAAGGTCACCTTTTTCACCCCGCTAACTTTTTTCTGTTTTATTTCATTTGGGTATTTCAATGAAAAAAAGAGAATGTTTAGGTGAAGATTAGGAATTACTAGGAGTTTGTAGGAATTACACTTGTGAGTATGACAAGATGTCACACGTGTAAAAAATCATTTCATGAGGAATGTTAGCTTAAAGAAGTGACTTAAAATGTTGACTTGGCTCCGTGAGTTCAGATTCATGTCATTCAGGAGCACGTATAGGAGGTTAGGCCTCCAGGTCAGACTTCTGACATTGGGGAATTGAACCCAGTACCTTTCACGTTGGGATTTGGAACACCCTAGCTAGCCGCTAACTTCCATCCTGTCCCCCTCACCTCTGTATGAAAGGTTAGCATGTAGCGCTTGATATATTAATAATTAAGTCATACATGATATTAATACACATGGCGTATTTGATTGATCGTGCTGACGGTGTTTGTCTCGGCAGTGCCGGTGCTGGGCGAACCGGAACCTTCATCGCTCTCAGCAACATCTTGGAGAGGGTGAAAGCGGAGGGGCTGCTGGACGTTTTCCAGACCGTCAAGAGTTTACGCATGCAGAGGCCACACATGGTCCAGACTATGGTAGGCCTCAAACACATAACCAGCAATAAAAAAAAGAATAAATGTATTGTAAACTAGATTGTGTAAAATGTCTTTGTGGTCACACACTGACTTGCTTCCCTCTGTTCTTTCCAGGAACAGTATGACTTCTGCTACAAAGTGGTTCAGGATTTTGTCGATATTTTCTCAGACTACGCCAACTTTAAATAGACACATATCTGCCATATCGGAGGGGTTTTGTTTTCATAATATTGCTGTCAAATGAACTTATGCAATTTTGTGAGAATGTCATTTTCTATCGTGAGCACTTTTTACACTGCCGTAAAACGAATTGTAAATACTAATTATCAAAAACGAATTGTAAATAATTACTTTTTTCTTTGCTTTTTTTTTTTTCCAAGAATGCTTATTTGAATGTAATGTCCAAGTATAATAAGTTAAGTTAATATTGCTAGTTTCCAAGTTGCCTGACGTGTATAAATTATATTTTTTAGTGGATAAGGATATCTGTTATTTAGTTAAGGACCTGCATTCTGACTTTATAAAGAAAGACGATACATAATGTAAAGAAAATGCCAGCTTTTTTTATATGTTCAAAGACGACATGCGTTATTTTTTTATGTACGCTTTTATTTCGTTATCGACCACACAATGCCTTCGGTTGCTCGAGGTCTTCTTTTCCCTTTTCATTTTTATTTTTTTTTCTTCTTCATTTTTTTGTTACTTTTTTAAAATTGTATTTCATGATTTAATTTTTTTTACATACCTTTTTGTCAGTGTTTTAATTCGTGAGAACACTATGAACAATAATAATGTTGTTTATCGCTGCCATTAAAAAAAATATAAAATATACAAGCAACTGACAAGAACATTTTAAAATTAAGTTTTGGCTTACAGCAAATTACTTAAAATCTTATCAGACAACAAATACATTCTCCGCATACGTCAACAGTTACTGCTTGTCATTTAATTGGATTTCAGTTTGGCATTAAGTCATTTCCTAATTTATTGATTAAATTAAATTACCTTCTCAGAGAAAGAAAAATTACTTGTTATGAATGATACGATTTAAACACATGCATGTTTGCATGAAGTGGTGCCATTTTAGTATTTATTTTGTATGGATTAGAGACAAATTCTAATCACTGAATAACCGTCACCATGGTGACACACATGTTCCTTTCTTCTGTTGTTGTTGTTGTTTACATTGAGCTGGGATTGTTTATGTTCCATTTTGATTAAATTACCAGACATCTTACATAATACCATCTTAGAACGGCTGTAAGAAAGATTAGACCACATATTTAAATAATTGTACAGTTAACTTAGAGGAAAACCTAAAATCTAGCTCTTAAGAACAATCGCTATTTTCCAGGCTACATGTTTTCTCATCTGCTATGTTTATTCCTTTGTTTATTTATTTATGTATTTATTTGATGGGTATTGTTATGGACAGCTCAGCTTTCGGTTCATCGATGGTGAGATGGGAGCTATTAACATATTACTGTCATGGTTATCTTCTCAGAATGTTTTTGTTAACTATTCTTTTTCGGGAATGATTTGTTACTAGTGTACATACTAAACATCATGTCCAAACCATGTTTAAATGTGCAGTAATAGGTGTGTCTGTGTGTGTCTGTCTGTGTGTGTGTGTGTGTGTGTGTGTGTGTGTGTGTGTGTGTGTGTGTGTGTGTGTCTATGTGTGTATGTGTGTGTGTGTGGGTGTGTTGGTGGCTGTGTGTGTGTGTGTGTATCTATGTATGTATGGGTGTGTGTGTGTGTGTGTGTGTCTCAGTGTGTATGTGTGTGTGCTTGTGCGTGTGCTTGTGCGTGCCTGCCTGGGTGGGTGG
>OOFB01029558.1:0-11997 GCA_900323305.1 Trachyrincus murrayi
TGAAGAAGTAGGATCCCTACTCACTCTAAACTGCCACGATGCAGAGTGACATGCACTTGGGACGAGAGGAGTGTGTGTGTGTGTGTGTGTGTGTGTGTGTGTGTGTGTGTGTGTGTGTGTGTGTGTGTGTGTGTGTGTGTGTGTGTGTCCGTGCACAGGCCGAATACATGGACGGCCAGAGCACACTCGCTTTGCAAAACCAACCGGAAGGTGATCTGGTTGGTACACACACACACACACACACACACACACACACACACACACACACACACACACACACACACACACACACACACACACACACACACACACACACACACACACACACACACACACACTTGACACTTTCTAGGATGTCATGAGGCTGACATGAGCTGTAGCGCGTCATGCTAAGTGTGTGAATTGTGAAATGCGAAGCCGAGCTCGATGCACTGCACCCACGCCAGCACTCACCACCTCCAGCCAACAACGCCACTTGACCCAAAATGCACCGTGCTGATGACAAGTTGTCGTGGATAGCGAACAGGATGGCGAGTGATCTCATGCGTGTGTACCACATGCTTCAAAACCACGAGTTCACCTTCCACCCGGTTGCAGTTCATAGCTTCATGGATCTATTTGTTGTGTTGACGTGTTGAGATAATGCATATTTAGTATTAACCGCTTGGACCAGAGAGCTATCTTAAGACTTGGAGGGCACAAGCCACTGCTCATTGGTGTGGAGGTGATGAGTGAGTGAGTGACTGAGTGACTGACTGACTGACTGACTCGGAGAGATAGTCCTGATGTCTCAAATGTTTCTGTACCCCTCACTTCAGCAGTAGCATGCCAACATGCCCGCCCCCCCCCCCCACCCCCTGTGGACATGGGTAAAGACCTCAGCTACTCTCTGACCCACATGTGCATCTCTCTCGTCTAGAGTGCAGGACGGGACAATAATAAACTAGAGACAAAGGTAGTGAAAGCATCGCGTCCTCCGCCGCTCCACCTCCCTCACGTTGAATGCTTTCAGAACGACCGCTCCCATTGGCCCAGTCTGCCAAAGGATGTGACCAATGAACACCACGGAACGGCGGTCATATCGCTGGTGGTCTACGACCATGGATGTATAATAAGGCACACCACACATGTAGCATATCATGCTAACACAGGGCCCTACTTTATATGTATGAGTGAGAATTTTTCATTATATATTGGTATATATAAAATTGGAGGGTCAATAAACATTTACCACATTTACCGAGTCGACACATCCGGGAAAGAACGCACTTCCTGCCATTCCAGCCTTTTAGACTTCCGCACACCTAGCATGACTATTATTATTATTAGCACTCGCTAATGCCTCTAAACCGCGACAACCTGACCAGCACTAGCTTCAAGCTCCTCCCCCTCAGCAGGACGATGCTGGCATTGAGAAGGCTTGGGGGGGGGGGGTTCATGGCGTTCCACCAAGGCCTCAGATCTGTTTGGCTTCCGCGTTAGCTTCCCACAGCCACTGAAAACAAAGTTCATCGGGGGTCATGTCATCGAATCGCATTCACGTCGTAAAGCTAAGCTAAGCGACGAAAACACAAGCGGAAGAGGCTTTGGGTGGTGTTGTGAGCAAGCTGTGTGTGAGAATGTGCGTAAATGTGTGCATGTGTGTGTGTGTGTCACATTATGCAAGATATGCATGTGTGTGTGTGTGTGCGTGGTGTCGTGGCATTCATCTGAAGCGTAACCAGAGAAGAAGAAAGTGGGTGGACTCAGGGACCTTGGGGAGGCTCGGCACGCACGGCGGGTTCGCTTTCATCATCTCCACCCCCCCCCCCTCCCCCACCCTCACCCCCCAACCCACCTGCTTCCTGGAATGAAACCGGAGCGGGCTGAAGCGGAGGCCAGAATGAGACTCTGTTATAATTAATGGACCAATGTGAGACACTGTCCCCACCCCACCCCAAACATCCCTACACCCCCCCTACACCCCCTCGCGCTGTTAGCACGTTGTCTCTGTGACATTAGCCTGAGTGTGACACATATTTCCGGATGTGTGTGTGTGTGTGTGTGTGTGTGTGTGTGTGTACATCCTTCAATATTTACAGTTTTCTTTTTCCAAAATGATAGCAATATGTGAAGAAATGCACCGTGGCATACAAGTACTCTACCTTGGATCAGATTTTATCTGATGCTTCGAGGATGAGTTTGAAATGTAGTTCAGATGCTAAATGGGTTTTGTTTTTTTAGATGTATGTAGAATAGGAAATCAAAGAATACCAAAAACAATTCTTCTTCTTCCATTCAACACTGTAGCTGAATTGTTGCATGACACCACAAGAGGGCAGCAACCACATCACCTGGGCTGCAGTAGTCAGGGTATCAAGTCATTGCATGAACTAAAACTAAGTAGGGAAAGATACAGGACAAAATGGGGAAGTTAAAAAGGGAATAAAAACATGAATAAATACTCACTGTGACAGTCTTAGTTTCACATCAGCAACACTGTACTGGCCCTGGAAGGGGTGGCTGAAACAGAAAACAGGATTATATCGAGTCAATGCATTCTCTATGGGACTGTTAAAACATATCGAGTCAATGCATTCTCTATGGGACTGTTAAAACATATCGAGTCAATGCATTCTCTATGGGACTGTTAAAACATATCGAGTCAATGCATTCTCTATGGGACTGTTAAAACATATCGAGTCAGGGCATACAGACACAAAAGAACATGCGGGTATAGGTTGAAATGTTCAGTAGACAATCAGACTCCTTCTATGGTTGCAATGTTTCTTGTTTTCTATGTATGATATTACTAGTTATCGCTTTAGGTTGGATACACGTCATTAAGGAGCAGGTAGGGTTTCCAAGATGCCTAGAGGTAGACTGCAGACATTGGGGATCCAAGACAGAACCCTTCACCCCCAACCACTAGACTAAAAATGAACACACCCCCAAAGCACAACACTTTCAATTTACATCAAACACAGAACAGTGAGTGATACTGAAAATGGAGCGTCTGCCCCACCCCTTCCTCCCGATCATCATCGGAGCATCTGATTGGCTACCTACCCCGGCGTGATCTCCGTCATGGCGTGGTGTCGGTTGCTCTGCCACACACGGTAGTTGTGCGTGATCTTCCACGCCGTGGTGAACGGGGCGCCGAAGTCTGCCAGCAGCCTCTCGCTGTCTGCAGGAAACAGAGGTTGCAGTTAACAGGAAACACCACAGGCAGGAAGTTAGTAGTAGTGGTAGTAGTCGTGAAAATACTGGTTATAAACTCTTTGTTGTGGTTGTGGGAACAAACACAATTTTTTTGCTGTTGCTGTGGCTCTTTCCCATGATGCATCAGAAATGGGAAATACATTTAGGTATTAGTTTACATTCAAGGTTAGCTTCTAAAGTTTAAAATGGGTCAGGTATTAGGTTAGAGATGATTACGTTTAGTGTTACATTAAAACAACTAAATAACATTATTTGCATCAATAACTAATTAGTCAAGTAAGTAATTCATTAATTGAGTAAGTAAGTAACTCATCAAGGGTGTTTTCACATATAGTCCTTTTTAAACAAACCAAACTCAGTCCTCTTAAAGTGGACCAAAAAGTGGACCAACAGAAAAGGGACTCAGTTAATTTGAAAGAGTCAGTTCTCTTTCAGGTCCACTTCAGCTCTGATGGGGCCTCAGTCCTCTTTCGGTTGACACTATAGTTCCTCTGGAGCACAGACTTTTACTGCTTTTGATTAGTTTTCACTTGGAACAAGACGGCTGCTGCTATACTTGTCTTCCTGTGGTATTTGGTTAAATTAGCCCACAGAGATAGGGGAAAACAAAAGTAAACACACATGTTCAACACAAGTGCATTACTTTCTTCCTCTGACAAAACTACGTCACGTCCACTAGTCTTGCTAGCGTTACCAGCGGCCAAGGTTCCGTTTATTTGTTTTTCGAGCGTCCCAGTGCAATAGCATGGTCCGTCCACCGCAAGCCTAGAGGGCTGAAATACAATGGCGAAGGACGAAGCGAACCTGGAGCGCTTTGTGCTCACAATGCACAGGTTAAGTGAACCGCGACGCGGTTCTTGAAGCAAACCGTACTCAGACCATTTCCCGGGGAGGTCTGAGTACGGTTCGTTTCAGAGGGTTCTTTTCGAGTGTTCACATATGTGCAAAAAATGCTGACTAATCGCTCCCTGCCATGACATTAACACTGCCAGGGTTAGGGGTTCAAATCCCCCTGGGGTCACCCCTACCCCTAAGATTGCATGGTAACACAACAGAAGCGCCAAATGGCATATATATATATATATATATATTATACAGTCATGAATGAAGTCAGGAAGCAAGAAAAGACGTAGTATGTATGGGCAGTCCTCTAGCAGGGATACGGCCATCCCCTTGCTACCTTGGTGCAGGGCGGAGGAGAGCAGGGTGTGGAGGTAGAGCGTAAACTGGGCACGGATCCACTCGTCCCCGCCCTCCCAGCCCGTCCCGTCCAGGAACACGTCCTCGCGGTTCTCCGTCACGTGCTTCAGCAGGTAGTCGGCGAAGCGCAGGTCGGCGGTGGTCAGAGCCAGCAGCCTGCGCAACTCCGGGTCCTGGATCTGGATACGGGCCTCTTCCACCTCGCAACAGAACAAACACAGACCGGGGATTAGACGGCGTGGAGACAGGCACAGAGAACACACACAGACCACACAAACAAACACACGCGTGTATACACATGCAGACATACACCAAACACAGACACACAGACACAGACACACACACACACACACACACACACACACACACACACACGGGTAGAAGCAGACACAGGCGCTCTTTCAGCCAGGTAGATTGCTGTTGTGCAACACGTTTTATTGTTTCTAAAAATAACTCAATCAATTGCAGTGAACGCCACATATCTTTTACACATAGAGAGCAATGCAAACAAATGAACCCGCTGTAGTGGCAGATAGTCAGACCTCGACACTAGAAGACAGAATGTGGGAATTACCATTTAATACCATTACCATTTAATCATTTATACTGTCTTTTTGTCCAAAGCAATTGGACAAAAGATTACATGCTTCCTTAGGATACATGTCATTTAGGAGCGGGTAGGGGTGAGGCAACTTGCTCAAGGATGCCTACAGATAGACTAGCGAGACATTAGGGTTAGAACCCAGAACCTTTAAGCTGGGAGTTGGAACACGTTGACCATTAGATTATACTGCCTATAAAATTGTTAATTGTTCTCCAGTTGGAACTACAAAAATGGTGGTCGAAGATGGGGTCTACTCACTTCCACAATGGCGTCGCTCAGGTGCCTCTGCTGGCGGAACAGAATGTTGGTCGCCCCGGCAACGAAGCCGCGCACAGTCACGTCGGACAGGAGGTGGTGCTGCTGCAGGGCCATGTAGGGCAGACACAGGTAACCCTGGCAACCAAGACAGAGGGGGTGGGGGTTACTTGATACAGCTAAAAATTGCACCCTTATCAACAGTTGGCAAACTATCTCTATGGGCTATGGGGTCAATGAAGGGACATACCATGGACAAAGGAGAAGCCAATATTTCACTTAGTCATCTCTCTTTCAGCATCTAGCAGTATACCAACAGCTAAATAGATCAAATTCATCACAACTGAAATAGAAATGTGTATTAGTAGTACAGTACAAGAGTACATGATGCTCTGCTATACTGAACACTGCGGGATATGTAGTAAATGTATATCCTTCAGGGTATCCATAAAGACAGTGTTTGTATTGCTGTGTGCGTGTGTGTGTGTGTGTGTATCCTGTTATAAAGGAAAACAAGTGTGACAAGCACTCATGGATCACAGTTTAGTCACATGGTGGATGAGGGTGGTGGTTTCATGCCTTTCCTAGTCAAGTCTACTGAAATGTTTTCCTGTAAGTTTGAATATAAGACAAACAGGAATAGTCTTCTGCTTGGATTACCAACAGTGACTGTCTGACTCTGTACAGGATCCATTTTGAGTCCACTACAACATTGTTTATATTTTAGTCATTTAGAAGACGCTTTTATCCAAAGCGACTTCAGTGAATTCAGATACATGGGGAAGGTAGGTGGTTAAGGCATCTTGCTCAAGGATGGCTAAAGGTAGACTGTGGACATGGGGGAAATCAAACCCAGAACCTTTCGGATGGGAGTCCACCACTATACTATATACTATCCTGCCCCACTTTATACACACTTTATATACACAAAAAGCCCCCCCACACACACACACCACAAATAAAAGACCCCTACCTTGGTGAAGACGGCAAGGGGGAGTCCATACTGGTCTTCCTCCAGCCCAGACACCAGACCCTGGACCACCCCGCTCTGCCCCCCCGCCGACTGAGGCTGCACCGTGATGGGGATCCCCGGCTCGGGGTCAAAGGTCTCCGGAAGCTCCGCCCCCTTCTCGCCAGCCGCCTGCTCTCTCGCAGGTCCTCCTCCGGCCTCCTCCAGCACGCTGGGGTCCAGGGTCTCCCAGTCGCTCTCCGACGACTCGGGGGAGGGCCGGGTGGGGGGTTTGAGGAGGTGGCTGTCCCCCGCCCCGGTGGGGCGCACCTCCTCCCCCATCAGCTCCAGGGTGGCGTCGGCGATGTCGGTGGCGAAGACGGAGACGAACTCCTCGGTGGTGGGAGTGGTGATGGTGGCGGCGGTCCCGTCCCCGCTCCCCAGCTCTTCAGACACGCTGCTCTTGGTCCGGTAGTGGGAGGAGTCTGCCAGGCCGTGCTCGATCATCCCTGAACCAATCACACGCAAGCCGTTGTCGGTTATGTCAATCAGAGGGTGGTGAGACTCCCAGATCGGTTTTTGGCACACATTTGAGAATTAATATAAAATTTATATATTTCCATAGGATATTAATAGTGCATTCTGAACAGGAAGTGAAAATACTGCTTTTAATGAGGTGTGTATGATGTGTCATGCCTGAACGTAATCACTACTATAATTGGTTAAATTATGGTTATGGGTGTGGACATATCATTTTCACGTTCACGCTTTGTGTTGAATACTTGTATACAATTGGCTTTCATTTGGCTATTTTATGACTTTTTGGTCTTTGTGGACAAAAATACACAAAACTGCAATCAAAATCAGTGTAGAATGAACCAATGAACACGCATAAGTCTTCCATGTCGTTACAGTACAAAAAACAACTGAGGCGTTTTAAAAGAGAGAGTTGTCACTACCGCCGTTTAATTAGTGTTGCAATGACCAAGGTGTTTTAAATCAGTGTTTTAACGACCAAGGTGTTTCAAAATGGGACTGCTGCTGACCTGGGAACAGCGACAACACAGTCATCAGCGCTCCTACGAGTCTGTTGACAGGAGAGACGTAAAATAGGACCTGGAGTGGAGCGAAACAGGGGGAGAAAACATACGAGATGAAGCCATTTTGTGAAACCACTAAATAAAGACGTGGAGACGTAGAAGCTCGTAAAGAAAAGGTCACCTCACCTTCTTCTCGAGCAGAATCAGTTTGAAGAGGATGAGAACCTGGATGTAACAGAAGTCGTGCGTTTACATTCAGTGAGCGCAGAAGCTAGCATTATAGCGCCTACGAAAAACGGTGTAAGCTAAAGCGACTGCAGTACATTTTGTCCAGTACATGTTCTACTTCAAAAAATATTTAAGGTACTACAATTAATGTTACTCCAACTAAGTACTATTCATACATCATCTATCCATTTATCTACAACTCGTGTACACTAGTAACAGTGTCTTAGTTTTACCTTGTGTCTAAAGTGCAGTATTAAATCTCTCGGTGATAAACCTGAGAAAGGAAAAGACAATTAAAGGAACGTCATTATGGATTTAAAATGAATTAAAATACTTTTGATATATTACAGTATTTAAATGACCATTTTACCTAAATAGACCTGTGATCCCTCCAGAGTGGAACCCCGCAGGGACCCGTTCATGTGTTCGTACAGTTCCTGTGGAGACAAAGTTAATGGTTAGCATAGTTAACATTTAGCGGAGTTAGCAATGGTAGAGTTAGCAGTTAGCGGAGGGGGCCGAGGTAACAGTTAGGCGTATTAGCAGAGTCAGCAGAATTAGCAGAGTTAGCAGAATTAGCAGAATTAGCGATGCGGGTGGGAAAACTTGACCTGGCAGTTTCAGTGTCCTGAACCTGCTGGTTCCTCACCTTTAAAATATCGATCTGTGAGAAGTCTTTCTCCTCAAAGTAGGCATGGGTGATGAGCTGGAGCTTGGCCTGTAGAAGGCCGTACAGAGGCTGAAACACACACACACACACACACACACACACACACACACACACACACACACACACACACACACACACACACACACACACACACACACACACCAAATAATTTGGTCAATGTTAGCCTAACCAGGAGACATAGGATGGATAACCTGTCTGTCTAATAAGTGTAGAGGAGAGTCTACCCCAAAAACTACACATTTTCCTCATTGCTGGCAGCGAGCTGAGCTTTTATTGGGTGTGCTGAAAGCTCAGAAAACCATACACACTCTGTTTAAGACCAGTACATTGGTATGGTCCAGACAAATCCATTAAATACTGTGCCTCAAAGCTACCATTAAGTACTCTCCTACATTGATATTCAATGGCATGTTCTAGCTACACAATGAGAAGTCACCCCAGGCATGAATCCTACACTACAACACTACATTAAGGTTACAAAATTGACAAGCAACTGGGCGGCTGTCTTCTGTCCCACAGCTTTGAAAACAATCATCATTAGTGTCAGGCAAAAGTTACAGTACATTGCATACTTCTGTGAATAGCCCTGGGGTTGAGGAGGAGTGGAGACAGAGAATATAATTATTTGAAAGTTCAGCCTGCTCACAGCGGGAGGAGAAAGGGAGAGGTAGACATATGAGCAACCAGACAGACACTTCAACATTTGACAAAAATCTAACTGAGAATGAACTTGCTTTGTAGTCGTCAAATCCTACTGGTCTACACTAAGCCTGGTCCTGGGAACTGGGGAATGGAGAGGGTTTGCAACGTAATACGTAGTCACTAATAGTCTTATCTTTACATGTGTGTGTGTACATATATATTAAAAAAAGACAAAAGTATAATAAAGGTATTCCCATTAGAACTGTCAGTAAGCTGCCGGCCAATGGCCGCCATGCTGAGGCAAACATTGACACTTGACTGTAGGTTTGTACATCTTTGACGAGTGAGTCTCTACACACAAACATACTCATTGAGTGCTGCAGAAAATAACATTGCTTTGCTGGTATATATAGATTAACAAGTTGAATAAATGGTGAGTCAGGTACATGCCAAACGTTGTCAAATATAGCCTACTGCTTAAGACAAGGCAGGCTAATCAGACATGGATTTTCCACGGGTCTTCTAACTTTTAAAATGATCACCCTACACTGGTGCCAAGCAATAACAGATGTTCTTTAAAGGAAGAAACGAATACGCTTTGATTCACTATCCATGCACACATTGTTTAACGCCTGGCACCCAAGAGACGTGTGGCCATTGTGTTGAGTGGTTGTGTAAGTAGCACTGGTTAGCCTAGCCGACGAGCACATTCACAGCCCCAGTGTATGCGAAGTTATGATAGTATGAACGAAATCTTCGGCGATTTCCCTGAATTAATTATATACCACAAGACTGACAACGTAAAGCGTCTGATACGATCCACAATCACCGATATAAAGCATGCAGATGTTGAAGGAGCACTAGACGGGCTGGTGCAGAGGTCTGCATTGCAGGGCCAGACGTCGGGTTAACAATTGGGCGTAGTTTGCATTAAGAACGGCACTTTCACTCGATAATGTTTCGCAAACATTCCCGTCGTTCAACGGTGAAACGTAAACACAATAGTTAAAATATATAATAGCGGATGTCATAGCCCCTTTGTAATTCCCCAAACGGTCACAAATACACCAAATCTAAGCTATTAGTTTTACCTTTAGCTTGTGCAGTTCCGCGTCCGAAGTGGCGACCAAGTAAGTCAAGCTGATAATCCTCCTTTTTCACTCGATCTCTGCATTTCCTATGTCAATTTGAAACACCCGCATTTACGTTGGTATAGCTTGTTTGTAAGGAAAACAGAAAGATATAAACGTGTAGAAATTAATCGATTGAACTTTCCATTTGGCCCACCGCTTGGCCTAACTGCGAGGTTGGAGTCTGGGCGGAGACCGGGTGGAGCACGGCGCTCGTTACCCACAAGGCATCGCGCGCTCAGCCATAGAAACACTTATATCCACCGGGTTCCACAGTGTTACTTTTATCTGACAATACGAAAGAGTGTGCCTAAAGAGGGCCGATTAAATAGAAGTGATAAACGTGTATTTAAAGAATACAATAAAACGATAGCTTGTTTTGGGGGAAGCGGTTAGGGTCACGATTATCGCAGATGTAGCGCCGCATATGTCTGGTGATTCGTCCATTCGTTCCTAAAATATACTACACCGCAAAGAACAAAACATCTATTATCATGTTGAAACGCATTACAACACAAATAGGGACACTATTGCTTCTTTACTCGTTTAACATGTAGGTGATTTGGTGTCAAGAACAGGACATAGCCCTCTGAACATTAGCTCTCCCGACTGCTGAAGAGTCAACAGAGCATAGGGGGCGACTCCACTATATATAGGCTCTAAATATAACTGGAATGTGCTAGAGGGACGTCATCCACAAGCTAGGAAACCATTTGGCAATCCCCTTCTTTTTCTGGCACCACTCACAGTTACAGTGTGCTAAATATTCGCAAAGTGTGCTAGGGGACAAATACAAAAACTACGCGCTAAAACATAAAAATTACATCCACTATATGCATTTGTTATGTTGAATGTGATTTTCAAACGTATTTAAAGCATTAGGCCACAGTGTTGTGATTGCATTTCTGGTCACAGCAAAAACAATCAATATCTCTGTGATATTTCCTTAGTAAGCGTATATGCCAATTTTAATGAGAACATTTTTTTTAAATAAAAATATTAGTTGTTTGAGGTGGTGCTACTCTCTCTTAAGTCAGTTTTCACCACAATAAAGAATATAGCAGCCAAAGACATAACTGTAATAGGCTTGTGCATTTTGTGTATTATATTTTGTATTGCTATATTTTGTATTAGAAATAATATTTTTTTTAAACAAGTCAAGTGGCCTCTTGTGGTCCACAGGAAGCCCCGCCTCCCGCACTGAAAATGACACGAAAGATCCTCTACAATTTACCTTTCAATCTTTCAAACAGTTAAGCCTGGAGCTAAACTCCCCTACTGTTTGACTCTACCGGAAAATAAATATATGATGAAGCTATGAGCTACAATTGTGTGTATACTTGACAGGGTAAATATAAGGTCCACATTTGTTAATATAATATTGAAGCCGAGACGGTTCCATAGCCTTGGTAAAAGTTGCTAAACGCCAGGACAATATTTTAGAGCACTTGACACAAACATTTCCTGACTTATACTATACTTTCCTCCAAACACATTCATGCACAATTACAAATACATGCCATACACTATATCAACCACAGGGTGGCAGCCAATATTCAGTTATAAGGTCTGATTCCAAGCTATATTATCAACCTATACAAATGGCACCGTTGAAATTCCTTCCCAGCCCAGATCTGCTATAAAAAAAAAATCTTCTTTTGCAATTATCGTTGAAATTCAGAGTGGCTATGAGGCACTGCTTAATAGCATGCATCCCAAAATAATAGTCCCACATTGCGGGTCAATTATTCTGTTAAAAATAAACTTAAGGCTATGGCTATATGTTTCAACTGTAGGCCTTGGCCTATGTCTCGTTTTTTTTGGAACTTGGACCACTTTTGCTCTGGTAACGCATTTGTGGCCTTCTAGGGCTTGTATATGGTGACGTCACATCGCAATGACTGCCTCCATTTTGGAAGCATAGAAGTATTGGAATGTTACTTTGTGTGTCGGTAGTGTAATGGTGTTTTGGTCATTGTTTACTAATTCATCGTGAAATGATTTGTATGATTTGATTACGGGAAGACATTGTTGTGTTTGAAACTGCCACAGCGTTT
>OOFB01029558.1:12017-29144 GCA_900323305.1 Trachyrincus murrayi
AAGCATAGAAGTATTGGAATGTTACTTTGTGTGTCGGTAGTGTAATGGTGTTTTGGTCATTGTTTACTAATTCATCGTGAAATGATTTGTATGATTTGATTACGGGAAGACATTGTTGTGTTTGAAACTGCCACAGCGTTTCTCATGCGAGCCGTGGCAAAACAACGTTTTCATTAGCCTAGGTTACGGTATATTTACGGTGATTTAGGATTTTACAGTACTACAACTCTCTCGAGTCCTCTCAATATGGCGGAGTATCGCCAACTAAAACTCCCATGACGCATTCTGATGTACAAGCCCTATGATGATTTTAGTCAATGTGCCAGGATAATTTGCTTCAGTGAGCAGTTAAAGAGAGAGAACGCATCTGAAAATTATTCTTGAAGCTTTTGTTGGGAAAAGGTTGCACCCAAAATAACTTTTTAAACCAAATACCTTTGTATTCATAACGCAAATGGAAAGATACCATATTTTACACAAAACAAAAACATTTGTTAATCTTTACTGTCTGTTAATGTTGTTAATCTTTTACGTTTTAAAAGATGGGTTACACAGTAATCAGATGAGCTCTTTTCGTTCCTAAGCCCATCTCTCCTCCTCAAGGAGCAGGCTACAGAAGCCTATTGCAGCTTTAAAATAGTCCACAATTCCTTGCGGTGTCCCAGTTACGATGTCATGTATTTACCAGCGAGAAATGGGGAGAGGGTCATTTTCCGCAGTCTATTGGTTAGACCGCAAGGGCTAAAACACAGGACAACTTCAAACTTTCCGGCAACGGACCAAACGGTGATACGTTTTTTATGGTATTTGCTATTTTATTCTTTGAACTGCATAGCAAATTTTACTTTTGTTACACTTTCGCATTTGGTTGAAGGTATCGTGGGCAATGGTGGAGAGGAATACGTTGGCGGAATTCCTTCCTCACATATATTTTTCCATAAACTTCAGGCTGGATACGAAGGGTCCGATTTCGTTATAGCCTAATATATAGCCTATATATAAAGGTAAAACCATTGGGCTCGTTTGATCGAAGAATCAGCCGAAGCTCAGCCTGTAACACAGTTGCGAGTGATATAACGGAATATTACGCCAAGAGTCTGTAGGCTAGTGTAATAGTTTAAGCGATATTTTTTCCAACTCAATACGATAGCCCTCTCTGTGTGTGTATTTTGGCTGATGATTGTGGCAATCTTAACAACCCTAGTCATATGTAGGCCTGCATCACCTGCATCATTGTGATGAAGCACACACGTATGAAATCCCTATCTCTTGATAAACAAGCCAGCTCTGCTCTTGAGACTTGCCCCATCAAGATGTTCTTGTTGGATTTACTATATTTAATTCTTCACTTCACAAAGTTAATGGAATATCAAAATCGTTTGAAATGTTGAAATACAGAGTAAACCCCTAATGCGTGATTAAGGATTATTTTGCTACATTATTTCCAGAAGTTACATAGCAGTTTAGTTGGCAAGCCGATCACTTCTATAATGATATGTTATGAATCACGCTATATTGTCCAAGTCATATTATTTATAGGCTACATCATTAAAAAGTGGTCTACATAGTGGAGAGTCATATATTAACAGCAAATCAACTTCCAAATTCCAAAAAGAAGGCTATGGATGTATGCAATGTAATGTGAAATTAAATAATTAAATGCATGCTTTGATGAAGTAGGCCTAACTCAAACAAACCTACTACAACATGCTTGGAGGCGTACTGTTATTTTGCTTGCCCTACTGCAGATCCTGTTGGCAGTGAAAAGTCTGCCTTGAGAGAGTAGTGATTATGGCATTGGAACAAAGGCGGCATGATTGATGGCTAAAACGTGCCGTCCAGATGTTGACGGTTCTGCCAGCACTGACCTCTGGGCCAGAGAGGGGGCTGATCTGGACTCTGGAGGCTAATAGTTTAACAACAGTCGTTCAGGCTGCTTGCTCCAGGGGACACGGGACAGTTTAAGGGGGCTTCATACTGGACATGCGATTTAATTTGAATCCTATGCCTTTATAGATATTCAGATTGGAATTGTATCCTAAATTCAAAACTACTGCATAATACCTCTTCCAGCTTCCAGTCCCTCTACATCTACATATTAGAAAGACCTTGCTGGGCCAGTAGTAGAGTAAACAGTTGTTGGTGCTGCTGTGTAACATTTGTATGTTTCACATGACACATACAAATTTACACTAGGCTACAAGTAACCTAAAGTAACAAAACATTGTAATTTCATTATCCATTATTAAAATGTGAAACATGATGTGTTCCCAAGAAAATCGAATCTGATTTCCCAATTTGTTATTTGATTTGTTATAACACATCGTGATGAGATCTGAGATGACGCATCAAAATTAATAACAGACCTCTTGAGTTTTGTTATTTAAATGAATGAAAATAATTCATTTTTAGTGTCAATTATATTGTATATTGTAATAATTTATTCATCCCAGATTTTTAGAGCACAAGTTTGCCAATTGTAACCCAGTCTCGGTGTGAAAAGCTACTATGATACAGTCTCCTAATATGGGTGGCAATGCATCATGATCAAACGGAGTAACTAAAGACATAATATCCCAGGGTGAAGGGACCCATAGTTCTCCTTATCTCTTAAAGTCATAGGCCGTTGCTCTCTCTGCCCAGGAATGCAGAGCCTGATTGTTGTTATCAGTTTTCCACACTTCAGGATCAAAGCCCAGCTCTTTGCATTTGCTGTGGGACTATTTTAAAGCATGACAAGGTGGAAGTATTGTTTTGCATGCCAGGCTTGAGTCTCCCAACTTCTCATACCCTTCCGTTTTTTGTATTTTGCCCCCCCCTCTTATTATGACTTAAATTACGTATTTTCTTCTGGGTTTCTTCTCCTAATTTCCACCAGTGCAGTGGACCGGCCTGTGTCGTAGTAGGCTGTACTCCCTGAGATCTGTTTCACAAGTGGTCTGTTACCAATTACTGAGTATAAACTCCTAGTAATTACATGTTGCACTACACAGGAAGTACATTTGGAATTAAAGTTTGGTTGGAAATGGACACTAGGGAGTTTTAAGCACTAGAACCGATCCTATACTATCTACCAGCTAGTAAAGAGATACCTGAATGTCTTCAGGAGTAGCAGGCATTATCCTGTGTTAAAATAGCTCAGAAAGGTCCATGCCCCCATGTCTTGTGGTCATTTGTGAAGTGACTCGTATTGTCTTTCATTGTGATGAACAATGGTCTGCGCTGGCTTGGAAAAGGTGTTTATTAGCATCTGTGAGTGCTTCCCTGGTCAATCACCTGGTAAAAGGATCACTGCTCTGATCTTTGTTCCTGCTACCCTTTCCCCGAGAACTGCACACAGTCTCCATTGTATTCAATGGCTGTTTGTTTTTGTCTCAACTGCCAGTATGCAGCGGCCTTGGAGATTACTGAAGAATGTATGATACTCGTAACTCGCAAATATACATATATTTTGTATAAATAATCTGACATTATGTTCACTGAAGAAGAAGCAATAGTAAATGTGCCACCCGCAGCACTATGTGGTTGAGGCCTGCTGTTCTTAAGTATTTGGGGAGGACAGAGACGTCTTATCCCCCTCAGCCAAGCGGCTCCATAGACACAGAGCCAGGGACTTCTCCTCCATCTCAGATGAACATGTTGGTTGTTGAGCAATACATGCTCGTCCTCCAATGTCAGACTCAAAAGACCAAGTCGACCATTGTGATTGTATTTAATGCTATTTATTTTTCACTATAAATGTATAATTATCTCTGCACTAGAGCAGAATTATCCCCCTCTATCTCCTGGAAGCCTTCCCAGTAGTGAACTCAGCTCCAATAAGGGATATGGGGGAACCGGCGATGTGGGCACTCTTCCAGATGCTGGCACGGCCAGAGAGAATGAAGGGAGTTTGCAGAGCTGCAAATGGCATGCTTCCCCATATCACTGTGCTGGCCTGGCACCAACCTGCATCATAACAAATTGTGGGGAAACTGCTGGTGTTTTTGTTTGTAGGCAATAAAGATTTAAAGAAATGTTGGCTTCTTATTATTTGTGAATTATGAGCAGCACTATGTTCTCCTCATATAGTCAAGTAATGTTTTATTAGGATTAAACAAATTTATGCGAGTCATTTAGCAACATTGTTTATTTTCAATGTTAAATGTCATCACACTATACTCATAAAGAGTGCACATTTTACTATGACATTTAAAGAATCTGAATTAAAAATAACGATTCGATATGCCATTTAACAGTAACTCCTCAGTTTCTCCACTGTACGAATAGATTGCTATGTTATGTTAATGGTTGGCTGTTCTGTTCGGCTGCTCTATCAAATGTTTGGATGGAGGCTAGAGAAGTGAAAAGAGACAGAACAGTGGGATTCACATAAAATCTGGATTAACAAAAGAAGTTGGTGTTTCATGTTTTACAACTCTTATTTAGTTGCCATGAAAGATATTGTGGTGCATGTATTAGAATGTGCTGTAGGTAAGATTTAAGAGCTATTATTTGTGTGTAATTAGTATGATAGTGATTGAAGTGTGCTGTGAGAATATCTGTTTTTAGTTGACTGCGCCTGCCTCTGCATGAGCCAATTGAGATTTTAGACCGCTCCCGGTTAATTTCAGGCCAATCAGGGCATCTCTTCCCTGATTGGTTTTGGGAATCCATCTTGCCTGTCAATCACAGGTGCGTGAAATGCAAAGTTCTTAATGGCGGAGAAACGGAGGGAGGGAGCAGAGAAGGAGGGGACTTTTTTTGGTTGTTTACTTTCAAAACATCGCTCTCTTCTGATTTTTTCCACTCTCTCTCCAACTCTTGAATCTTACCAACAGCACCCTTTACTTATTAAAACAAACATTGATGGTCGTTTTGTTGTTGGCACACTCAAATAAATAAATCCCTTCTGAAAATAACATGCTTTGAACCAATACAGTATCACACATGAAATGAAAAGCAAGATATTTGCTGGGACATCTAGTGGCCTAAAATACTGTGAAGTACATGAAAATTGTATTTCAGTACTATTTATTTATACTAAACTACCTTGGCTTCTACAAACTAAGAGGTCTGGAAACTCTCTTTCATGGAAAGAGAGTTTTGGGTCACTGTAGTGTTGCCACGTCTGTGTTGTGGTAGACTTGTGGCCGCTTCCTCCTAATCCCTCAGCACTTGCTTCCATTTAAGGGCAATCGGGATGAAGGACAAAATCACTTTGTAACCAGCTGTAAATATGCCAAGAATGATCAACTCCTTCCTTGCAGCTACCGATAATGTGTATACATGTTTGCATGACACAGTTGTATACTAGCAAACCATCTTCCAAAAAAAGGCATAGACTTTAGAAGCCTGTGGCTTTAATATTTAAATTCTCAGTTTCCTCCTCCATGTACCATACTAGTTAGCATTGAGGGTAGGTTATGTTGTTGTGCTGGATGGTGTTTTGAATGTGGTCAGGAAAGTGTATGCTTCAGCTGTACCATGTTTGACCCTGTCTGAGTAATGGTCCAAACAGACTAACCCTATGGATAATTTCAAGGAAATATCCTAGACAAACCAGTTAATGACACATAATGTGCAATCTCTGACAATTTCCTTTTGCCTGTTGTGCTTTCTTTCCTATGCTCTGATGTTAATACGAAAATGTCTAAACGGTAATCCATCCAACATTTTACCATTGTACAAATTTTCCAAAAGTTACAAATGGTATTTACAAATATAAACAAACCAATCTTTTAAAAAAATAATTACATTTCAACTTGTTCTTTGTATGACCATAACTTGTCATTTCCCATTAAGAAACAATAAAGCAAATTTTACTACAAATTACAGCTAATCCTTTATGCCCTGAGAACTAAATTGCTCCATTTCTTTGGCTTTGTTTTGTCTATTCTTCTGGTATGATTGCTCTGTGTGAAGTGCATATTTTCATCTTTAATGCGCCTGCTTTTGCTTTGCTTTGCCACAAAAGAAGGCGACCACCAAGCCATGAAAAGCAAGGCCCCATCAAACCCTCCTGGGGTACATATTGTGAACGCCCTCCTCTCCCTCAGTATCATTAACTTTTCCAGCCTTTTCTGTTTCCCCCACATGTTTCCTGTCCTTTTCCTCTGTTTTACTTACTTCATCATCGCTCTGCTCTCTCCACTGTGGTTCGTGATACAAAAGCAGGAACTTGGCATCAGGCTCTTTGTTGGCAGGTCTTCCTGTAAGCACCCCCAACAGACCTATACCTATTCTCAGAAAAAGGACGGAGAAACAGTGTTAAATCCAGCTGGTTCCACCATGCTAAGCAGCACCAGTCCAAAGTCAATATTCCCCTCAATATAGTCAATATTCACAACCTCTGCTCCATACCTTTTCTTACATGTCAGGCTAACCTATGCATTTATTCTCTTTACATAAAAGGATGTGACATCACAGCAAGAAACAACCAAACAAGGGCCTTGGAGAGCCTTGCCCTTCCTGACCTGGTGCTTCCTGTTTTCCACAGTAAGGCAGCAGACAGGACCGCAGTCTCCCTGTGACGCCACCGGAGGAGCCTCCTGCCAAGGATGGGCCCGGCGCGCGGCGACTGAGCCAACATGGAGCTCAAGGTGTGGGTGGACGGCGTGCAGAGAGTCGTCTGTGGGGTCACCGAGGCAACCACCTGCCACGATGTGGTCATCGCCCTCGCCCAGGCGATAGGTAGGACACATCTGACTCCACTCTTTCACTACCCGCGTGTGAAGAGAGTGGAAGATATACAAGGTCAGGACTTGATGAAAGTGAAGTTCTCTGAAGGACTGCATATATGGCGGAGCTTAATAAAAGGTCAGCACTCTGGAGAAAATTTTTGTCAGAACGGAAGATGTGCTGGAGTTAGTTTGAACACAAATTGGATGTTGAGATCAATATTTTAGGAATGAATCAGAATAAATGAATTTGTAATGGGTGGTGTGATGAATATTTCTAGGGTGGTTAACATGGAACATCATGTTTCCAAAGCAGGATTGCACTGATGCCATTGACCGTATGTGGGCATCTCTGGCTGAATAGTTTCTTTACTGCAGATCTAGAGAGATCTGTCAGTGTGTGTGTGTTCGTGTTGAGGAGTCCAAGATGCTTTACTCATTATTATGCCTGTTGAGCTGGTAGTCATCTAGAATGGTTGACATCTTTAAATCTGGGTGAACCAGGAGCTTTCATTTATTCTAGATAAGGATCAACGCTTATGCAGTCCAATAATTCTGTACCGTTTTGTAAAGCTTATCATAGATCATGTTTCATCTAAATGTGGTGCAGACTTTCCACAATAGCAGCATCTTTTGTTGTTAGCTGAAAGTGATAACCAACATGTGTTGCTTCCTCCTACACACCAAGCGCCTGCTGAGGTGGAGAAGAAGCCTACATATGCTGAGTGTAGAGTCTGCCAGGATCTTTAAAGCACCCCTTTCTGTCTCATTGGGCCCGGCCGGTGAAGGGAGCTGTGCAGCAGACTGTATTGACTTCACTTCCTCCTACGTAGCGTACAAGGGAGGTCTGACTCATCCCTCCTTCCCCCGCCAAGTTGGGTGCTCGGCTCCTTTCCCCCCCATCTTGTATTGTTCAGAATGATACATGAATACACTGAAAAGCAAGGACACAATGATAAAGAATAATTGGTGTTTTCAAGTGTTCCTATGTTCTCTCAAGTGTATAAAATACCTCTTCCCATGAAACATGAAACATGTCATGCCGTTGTGTTTTCTACTGTCTATCCTATAGGTCGCACTGGCAGATACACTCTAGTTGAGAAGTGGAGAGACTCGGAACGTCTCCTGGCCCCCCATGAGAGCCCTGTGTCCTCCCTGAACACCTGGGGTCAGTATGCCGGGGACGTCCAGCTCCTTCTGCTCCGCACGGGGCCCTCCCTCACCGAGCGGCCCCCCTCAGAAGGCCCCCCTCTGAGGGGCCCTGAGCGCGGGCTGCACCGCCAGAGCCTCCCGCCCCTGGCCAAGCTACGTCACCCCAACGACCGCTCCCTGCGGCGCCGCGAACCCCGCCGCAAGTCGCTCACCTTCACCGGAGGCCCCAGAGGCCCCAGAGGCCTCCGGGACATCCTGAGCGGAGGCAGAGTCGGGGAGGCCGAGGTCAAGAGGAGGCTGCTCCTCGGGGCCTTCGGTGGGAGCCATCAGCAGGCCACGGGGGGGCCCGGCCTCTGGGCCTCCCGCATGGAGGAGCTGGTCCGGCTGGTGGGGCTCCAGAGGGAGACTCTCAACGTGTTGGAGAAGAGGCTGGCGTCCTACGAGGCTGAGCTTCAGGCCTGGGGGGAGGAACAGCGGGGGGGGCGGGGCGGTGGGGCTGGAGGGGACACAGACAGAGAAGGTGGAGGAGGGCTCACGGAGGAGATCCTGAGGCTGGAGAGACGTCTCAGGAAAAACAAGGTGGAGGTGGAGGAAGAGGAGTTCTGGGCGAGCGAGCTGCAGATTGAGCTGGAGAATGAGAGGCAGCTGGAGGACCGGCTGCAGGAGCTGCAACTGCGCCTGCAGGGCTGTGAGCAGCACATGGAGGAGAAGATGGGGCTGGTACAGGTGAGCTAGTGGTGGAGGAGAAGATGGGGCTGGTACAGGTGAGCTAGTGGTGGAGGAGAAGATGGGGCTGGTACAGGTGAGCTAGTGCTGGAGGAGAAGATGGGGCTGGTACAGGTGAGCTAGTGGTGGAGGAGAAGATGGGGCTGGTACAGGTGAGCTAGTGGTGGAGGAGAAGATGGGGTACAGGTTGGTGGTCTAGAGGACTTGAGGGGGGTCGGATGAGGTCACATTCTCAGTGTCTTCATAGAATTGAAAACAAAAGATTAGTATCAGAAAAACACATGGTTAAGTTGACATGAATTAACCTTTTTATAATAATATGCATTTTAGAGATAAGCATTTTAAAAATTAGCATTTGAAAGATGATTTAGGTGGATAAAGGAAAGCATATTCAATAGAAACAGAAATCATATTCCACTCAAGTAATCCTGATCAAGATTGATTAGCTTTATTACTTTGCTTAGTTTAGGTGTAGTTTCTAGTGTGTTTTAACATACCGGGTCAGTCTGTGGAAACAGGCCTGGAAGAGGAGAGGCAGCAGAGGGAGCGGCAGGAGAGCCAGTGGCTGAGCGAGGCTGAGGCTCGGGCCCAGGCCCTCAGGGCCAAAGCAGAGTTGAAGGCCCAGGAGCGCCAGGCCATCCAGCTGGAGAGCAGCTGCCGGGCCATCGACCGCTCTCTGGGACAGAGCAGCAAGAGGCTACAGGTGAGAAGATAATAGACATCCGTTTTAAAGCAGTGTTTCCCAAACTTGCGGTCACCTGACATATGCATATGAGGGTCGTGGGAGATTGCTGGCATATAGACTAGATATTTTTTATTTAAACAATGAAGGGTTAAGGTCCAGCCTCCTAATGGCTGGCCATGAGCAAACTACTAAACTACTTCACTGGGACATTGATATTAGGGGCAGATGCTTAAAATGATGTGTGGGAAAGAAGATTCATTGTAGGACCTCAAAATGGAGCCACGTGCAAAAAACCTTGGGAACCACTGGTTTAAAACCAAACTTCAGAAACCAGCTTTACCAACTCTGTCTAGACTAATGAAACCAGTGTTAACAACTCTGTCTAGACTAATGGAACCAGGGTTAACAACTCTGTCTAGACTAATGAAACCAGTGTTAACAACTCTGTCTAGACTAATGGAACCAGGGTTAACAACTCTGTCTAGACTAATGAAACCAGCTTTAACAACTCTGTCTAGACTAATGGAACCAGGGTTAACAACTCTGTCTAGACTAATGGAACCAGGGTTAACAACTCTGTCTAGACTAATGAAACCAGGGTTAACAACTCTGTCTAGACTAATGGAACCAGGGTTAACAACTCTGTCTAGACTAATGAAACCAGTGTTAACAACTCTGTCTAGACTAATGGAACCAGGGTTAACAACTCTGTCTAGACTAATGAAACCAGTGTTAACAACTCTGTCTAAACTAATGAAACCAGCTTTAACAACTCTGTCTAGACTAATGAAACCAGCTTTACCAACTCTGTCTAGACTAATGAAACCAGCTTTACCAACTCTGTCTAGACTAATGGAACCAGTGTTAACAACTCTGTCTAGACTAATGGAACCAGGGTTAACAACTCTGTCTAGACTAATGAAACCAGGGTTAACAACTCTGTCTAGACTAATGAAACCAGTGTTAACAACTCTGTCTAAACTAATGAAACCAGCTTTAACAACTCTGTCTAGACTAATGGAACCAGGGTTAACAACTCTGTCTAGACTAATGAAACCAGCTTTACCAACTCTGTCTAGACTAATGGAACCAGGGTTAACAACTCTGTCTAGACTAATGAAACCAGCTTTACCAACTCTGTCTAGACTAATGAAACCAGGGTTAACAACTCTGTCTAGACTAATGGAACCAGGGTTAACAACTCTGTCTAGACTAATGGAACCAGGGTTAACAACTCTGTCTAGACTAATGAAACCAGTGTTAACAACTCTGTCTAAACTAATGAAACCAGGGTTAACAACTCTGTCTAGACTAATGAAACCAGGGTTACCAACTCTGTTTAAACTAATGAAACCAGCTTTACCAACTCTGTCTAGACTAATGAAACCAGCTTTAACAACTCTGTCTAGACTAATGGAACCAGGGTTAACAACTCTGTCTAGACTAATGAAACCAGGGTTAACAACTCTGTCTAGACTAATGGAACCAGGGTTAACAACTCTGTTTAAACTAATGAAACCAGCTTTAACAACTCTGTCTAGACTAATTGGTGGGTTATTGTTGTGATACTTTTTAACATACAGACCACGAGTCTTGTTGTAAATCTTCCCCTCTGTCTGGCCAGTTTTAAACCCCATCCAGCAGCAGGGTGCACTCACGGTTAACCGCAATAGCGCCTCCTGCTGTTTACCTCAGGATTAACTGTAATAGCACATCCTGTTGTTTGCATGAAGGACATGCAGCAGGAGTTGGATCAGCTGACCAAGGAGCTGAGGCAGGTGAACCTGCAGCAGTTCATCCAGCAGACCGGCACCAAGGTCACTGTGCTGCCGGCCCAGCCTGCCGACCGTGACGAGACCCCGCCCCCCAGCCAAAGTATCGGTAATCCATTTATACATCTCTCCAGTCGCATGGATACAACTTTTTTTTTTTAAGGTTGCTTTTGCGGGCTTTCTGTCATGACTTTTTTTTTGCTTGCTGGACCAAACAATTAATTTGTCCTTCACCCTGTAACTATATATTTCTTGTATCAATCGGAATACGGCAAATAGTCTAAAAGTCTGATGGTCAGTAGTCTAACTGGTTGCCACAAATAGGACAATTGAGTGTAATTTGTAAGAAATACCATAGCCATCCATCAGCTATTAGCTATGACTGTATAGTGTAATGCACCAACACCACTTCAGAAGATAGCCCTCTTCTTTGCTGCCTCTTCAATATTGTTTGAAGAATTCTAGCACATATTCTTCCCATGTTTGTATGTGTCCATGAAAAGGAATCATTTAAATCATTTAATCAGTTAAACTGTTCAAGGATCTACAGATGCGTCAATGATCCTTCAGATAATATCTTCATAGCGGATGCATCGGTCAAGCGTGTGTACAAACAAAGTAGCATGAAGACCTATGTTGGACCCATGTTTGTGTAGCTAGTTTGTTTTCGTCACTTAGATTCCTATTGTGTTGTTTTGGGCTGCAATTGACACTTTCAGGGAAGTGGGATTTAGTCAAGGGTGGGGTGGGCTGGTGGCTAAGTAGGCTACACACACACACACACACACACATATATATATATATATACACACACACACACACACACACACACACACACACACACACTACTGTTGATCATCATCCATTGATTGTATTATGAACATGCTTGCATCATAAAAATTATAGGTCAGTGTTTACAATGGGCCATTACCAGTTGGCCTAACAGTCTGTCTTGGTGTTAGTAGCTATTTTCTTAATTGTGTGTGTGTGTGTGTGTGTGTGTGTGTGTGTGTGTGTGTGTGTGTGCGTCCGTGTGTTGAAAGTAAATGGAGAGAGGAATATAAGTAAGGAGTATAATTGCCAGTCAGCCCCCTCCAGTGGCACTTATAGTCGCCATGCCAACAATTGCCTGGATACAGTATGCTCAACGTTACCCCTAGCTCTCTCAGTCAATCTTTCTCTCTCTCTTCATCTTTGAAGGTAGACCAAAGATGGATAGGCTAAAAAACGGTTTAATTACTCGATTCTGTTAAGATTCCATACCCATCACAGGAACAGGATATTCAAATCACTCAAGTACTTTTTAAATACAAAGATATATTGTGCATGCCAACATATTCATTCAGTGGTCTCTTCTAAGTATGGTTTCCTCATTATGAATTTTGTCCTTCTAATTACCTACACAGACATGTTTTGAATCAGCCAGAGCTTTTGTGCTTGGCTATGGAGTAAATGGAAATGCGTTGCTGTTCATATAGCACAATACTGACCCCTTGTGGTGTGAAATTGTATTGAAAGAATATAATTGCCACTCTCACACCCACCGCTCAACCTAGTCTTCTCTTTCCAGTATGTTTCATTTTCCATTCAAATATCAAATATTACAAGATTAAAGATACATTCACATTTGAAGACTTATTTCCATTCAAATATATTGCAACATTCACATTTGAAGACTTCTTTCCATTCAATAACAATGACTTCCCCCTGTGTTCTTCCAGAGTTGGGAGCTCTCTGCGGTTCCCTGAAGCGTCCGCTGTACACCCACCCAGTTGCTGGTCGCCTTCGGGTCCTCCACGGCCCTCTGAAGTCTGGTCTGAACCCGGAGGGAATCTACGTCTGAGGCAGCGCACACTGCCACAGTGGGTGGAGACGACATCCTCATATATGTCTCTTATCACCTCCCCTAATGCCGAAACCCCTTACGAGACACTCGGTACAGCATACCTCAGTAGCCCTCTGCTATGCACTGATTTCTCTCTCTGTCTCTCTCTCTCTCTGTCTATCTCTGCATGTCTCTGTCTCTCTCTCTCTCTCTGTCTGTCTCTGTCTGTCTCTGTGTCTCTCTCTGTGTCTCTCTCTCTCTCTGTCTGTCTCTCTCTCTCTCTCTCTCTCTCTGCCTCTCTCACTCCCCTACTTACTGGGACCTGGGAAAAGGCTCAGCTGATGAAGGATAGGTTATGTGTTTTATGAAAGCTATTTGGCACTTGATTGGCAGGTGCAGGGTGGTTCTAAACATGGCATGATGACGAGACGGTAGTGCTGTGCATTGCGTTGTGCCGCAGCATGAATGTGTGTCTCTTGGAAGTGTGTGTTTTGCGAGTTGCATTGGCATCCCTTCTGAAACATATCCACACGCTGTAGAATTATTCTCACGTTTCTCCACTTGTGTGCCTGCTGAACGGCCGGCATGGGGAATTGACTTGCATCGTGAATCCAAAACTATCGGCCAATAAGAAACGGTAGCGAGACAATCTAGGAATGATGTTTCTGAACAGTATAGTAGAATGAGCTATATGACGAAGGATACCCACACACACACACCATTCAAGTATGTTATGTAGTCCTATGTTTCTGCATATCTGAGTTCAATCCTTTTTGACTAGGACTAGTTCTAGATGTAGTTAACTATGCACAAATGGCAAATAGTTTTGTTGCTGAGGAAAACTATTATTTCCAACTTAAGTACCAGAATGCTTGTATACTATGTTTTATCAACATTCACGTTTATTTAGCCAATTACTATATTATGAAACAATGCATTTACAATTACATGTTATGGTTATACAATGTCTTTAGTATCTCCTGCATTTAAACAGTGTTATTATTTTTGAAGATTACTCTACGGTATATTTTTGCCATTTTTTTATGCTTATTAATCTGTGAAGATGGCTAGCCAAAGATTATGGGGTCTTGTTGCATGTGTTGTTAATGCACCTAGAGCGACAGTACCTTCAATGTTAAATGTTAGACCTGAAGAGACGTGTGTGTGTGTGTGTGTGTGCGTGTGTGCGTGTGCGTGTGCGCATGCGGTATAATGTGTGCAGGGTCGAGTGTAAAAGCCATCTATGGTTTTAAGAAGTGATTCAGCAGCTATTGATTATAAAACAAGTGCCTTATTTTCATTGTAGAGAGTAAAAAGCGTTCTTCAACAATATGGACAAAGCACAGATCTATCACAGATGCTTATATCAAATACATGGTTATATCCAAAGTGTAAGTTAGCAGTATTAATCCAGAAGAATTCATACACAACCTTGTACTCCACAAAAGTTTGACAGTTTAAGACACCACTGTCCACTTTGTTACTGTAAGATTGTTTCTATGATATGTGCTGCAACATTGCATTGGCATCTACTGCAACTTGATGTCATCAAACCGTAATACTTTAGTACCTTGGGTTACTGGTTGCATCGCATTGTGACCCAGTAGGTGTAGGTGAGGTAGCTGTTATCCATTACAGCTGTTGTATATGTCTTGTGCACTCCTCCTATATGATGTCAAAATGTACATAACTTGTTTGTTCTGCCTTAATGTCCAGCAACGTGTTGACAGGTGAATGGCTGAGTGCCTGCTGATGTAACGAGGATTGCATGGTTTAATAAAAATGAGTTGACAAACACGCTGATGTTTCAGGTTCTTTCCTTCTGGTCAGTTTATATAAATGTTCTACCAGTAGGTGGAACCCTTTGTCCAATAATCACAGAACCATAAGAGAAATGCATATCGGGGACTGTGGCAAGCTTAACACTTTTTCAAATAAATATGGAACCAAAATCAGTGTGAGTATGTACTTTTTGTATTTTAAAACATGCTTATGTTAATGATCAACCGTTATTGCATATGGCTCTGTCCAGTTGCATGTTTGACATGGATGCAGTGCTGTAAATATGGATGCATAAAACACAAAAACATAAATATCTAGATAAACAAAAGTTAATCTTTGTATATTACATTGAAGCACTATGGTGAGTCATGCTATCATCTGATTGATATGATTCCTTAGAAGAAATCATGGAAACTTAAAGCAGGCCATTAAAATCATCAGACGAGTAACCAGTTGAGGGTCCACTCTATCCTGAATGATCCCCTTTAAAGCATCAGAATCCCTTTGTTTTCAGCCTGTGTGAGAATGAGAGTAATCTCGCCTCGTCATTCTTGGGTCACATGACAACCTGCTTAAACCCTTGGCTTACTGTACATTCGTCCACTTTTTACTTGACTGATTAAAGTAAATGAAATGTGCTCTTCAAGTGTGTGTGACTATTGGGCTCCACGTGCTTACTCATGAAAAGACATAACAAGTCATGGAATGCTGTTCAACACGTAACGGGGCCTTCTTACGATACAGTAAAGTACTCAAATAAGGTTTGGGTGCCAGATAGGCTTAATCCTATCAATCCAACCTTATTGAACAACAAATCCCATTTAGCTCATCAACACCTCACCATATGATGAGAAAAATAGGCATTTCATTGTATACATAAACTCAAACCATGCACATAGGCACTTTGTCATTCCAATAGGAAAACAAAGAGTTAGTTCAAGAGAGTAGTGTTAATGAATGTGCTGACAGGGCGTTTGTTTGCAGCAGGCTTCTAAAAGCTGAGAACATGCTGTCTTTTACAAAAGAATGATAGAAATATATCTCCGATCATTTAGTTGAATAATACATCCTTTTCACAGAGGTGTCATCTTCATGTACCAGGACACTGGGAGCAGACTAACCTAGTGAAGATAAGTTTACTACCTGTGTCCTGGTACATAAAAGGAGCAGACTTTTCTGTAGTTACTGTGGATGCCACTCTGCTCCTCCTTCTGCTGCCCTCTCTACCTTACTTCTGAATCTCCTTTTATCTTGCTCCTCACGCCTGTACTGTATCCCTCCTGATTGAGCCATCCTGATTGGCTGGAGCCTTCTCACTTCCTCACTGGCTTGTGATTGCCTTTTAAAGGGACTCTCCACCAATCCTCTCCAAGTGTCTTTTCCACTCTGCCACAATACATTAACATGTAAACCGTTTGATCTTTTATATAATTCATGTGTTATGTGTTTGTGAGCATATTTCATGTGCAATTTAATTAAATATAATTGTGTGTGTGTGTGTGTGTGTGTGTGTGTGTGTGTGTGTGTGTGTGTGTGTGTGTGTGTGTTGAGTTATGACAGAAATTATGTTAAATAAGGCATAACAAAAGTTTGGTTTTCATATTTATTTTACAATCCATTAGCAATAATTTAAAACAACATATGTGTAGAGCATAAACAAAAATGTGCAACAGTTGCTCAGACAAATCTGTTTTTAAAAATCAGACTTCTAAACATGGACATATTACATATATATTCCATGGTATCTTCACAAAAAGTTATTTACAAACACACCACTTTATATAACAATTGAGGATATGGCATATTTTAGGCAGAAAAATAACAAACTACAAAAGCAATGACATGAATGCACCCTAAAATAAACCCTCACCTTCATTCAGTCCCGGAGAACTTAAAGAGCAGCTTAACGCCACACGCGGAGGACTTACTTTCAAGGAAAAGTGGGCAACATTTTCAGGAAACAGGTCATAATAACGGTTCATATTTGAAGCATTGTTGTCAATATTTGATCCTGTAACACATAATACCTTTATTTGCCAGATTTTGTCGTATTACCTTTAAAATTATTGTCTAGGATCTGAACTTCCAAGCTTCTTTGACCAGAGATGCAACTAGTAGCTAATCATACAGAAAGACAAGATTGAAAGTATTTGTTTTCTATAAACAAGATTTACATATACATGTATATAGTGTAAAAGTACTTTTTATTTGAAGGGGGCTGTTTAGGGGGCTGGGAGGTATTCAAAGGCAGAGAAAAGTGCAATTCACATCTCAAAGAGTAAAGTTCATCCTACATACAAACCTCAACAGCTGGGAAAAATACATTCAATATAAAAGGTTGTTTAAAGTGCTATCCTTTGTACCGTACTCATATGCTTCATGGAGGTATAGATCACTGCATGTGTGTGTGTGTGTGTGTGTGTGTGTGTGTGTGTGTGTGTGTGTGTGTGTGTGTGTGTGTGTGTGTGTGTGTGTGTGTGTGTGTGTGTGTGTGCCTGCACTGTTTTCCGCTACTCTGCTCCTCAT
>OOFB01029558.1:31887-42913 GCA_900323305.1 Trachyrincus murrayi
ATTTGAGTGTGAGTAAGAGGAACACACACATAGCATTTAACAAACAACGGACTTTAAAGTTAAGGAGACAAGTGGAAACACCTTCCCGCCGTCCTCGCGCTTCATTGCTCTCTTAGATTTGCAGATGTAGAGAGAGGAATAATCCATCCTACATAGGAATACAATATGGTCGATTAGTATATCAGCTGTGACAACACATTCTATGATATGGTAGCCTATATAAATAGACATATCTTTCACAAAATAAATCGTTACAAACCCTAAGAAATCTGTGTGCTCCATGAATTGTCTGTCCTCCAAATGCGGTATTCTGTCATCCATAAGTTGTGATAGTGGGGATTGTCTCTGGAAGCTTCTCCTTGGAGATGTCTGGTAAATCAAGATCCAGACGCGGGGTTTTAGAGAGATGTTGCACAGCGAGTGTTCTCCCGCGAAGCCCTACTTCACACTGAGTCTAGTGTTTCCTGAACTGACGCTTTGCAAAGCAGCACTGGCGCTATGGCGAGAGCGCACGCGCGCCCCCGGCAGGAATAGATTCCAACTCACGTGTAGCCTGCTGCCTGCACCACCAGCACCAGCAGCACAAAGTCCTGTGATTAGACAAGTCCTCCCTATAGAAATGCACCACTATCAGAATCAGCTGAAGTATGTTGTGCTCATGCAATTCGTGCATTGACACCAAAGGGGCACACTCGTCGACAACGCAGTGCGAAATGTGCATCGAGAAGAAGGTACAGGAAAAGTAAACGTGCAGGGAAAAAATATCAGAAAAAAAAGTTTTCACTAGGCCATTAAAACCAGCATTTTTAAATTCTGGCTGCTGGCTACTGTAGTTAATATTTTTTTCTGATATTTTTAAATACTGGCGTATTTAAAAATGTGCGGCGGAGTGCATGCGGGTCTTGCATTTTAAGAGCTTGATCATCTATTCTCCAAACGTTCCAGTCGACTCCCTATGCAGCCGACGCAAAATGCGTCGTCAGTAACCATGACACCAGCCGTGTTGTGTGCTCAGACACGTGCGTGGCAGTTCCCTGTTTACCCACCAAGCGTTTGCTTGAAGTCTATCAGGTATAACGTCTCTAAAAACACATGCAGTTATTAAATGACCTTGTCTTTATTGTTAAACTCCCATATGTGTCTGGGGGTGCGTCAAAGAGAGAAAGAGAGACACTAGAATTGATGATCTGTGTCTGATGATGCAGACCTGTGAATGTGGCAGATATATATTTCACTGCTACAATATTGCTTCTTATGAGCTACATTGTAAAGTAATTAGTATTCCTAGGTTATATTATGTAAATAACAGTATAGCATGTACTTGAAATATTTACAATATTATTATTTGATGTTATGTTAGCCTTTTTGTGAAATTGGCTGTTTTATTTATTAATTTATTTTTTATTCCCCCGCAAGCAGTCAGTCATTTTCAGAAATTTCCACGCCTTTATATCGTCTTCATAGCGGATTAAAAACCGTAATCTTCTCAAGTCTCATGATCACACATTACTTCTTTCTCTAAATCATGTGACTTTCTGTGGCCTGCAGCATATGTTCTTCTTTTCTTGTTCCAGTATATTGACAGCGTTGAAACAGCCAATCACCAGTGCTTTAGAATGATGGGCTCTTTAATTAAACCTGTGTACCTGTTGATCCACTCTTAGTATAACCTGCAGTGCCCAAGCAGTCGTATGTTGGAGTACCCCTTTGTGTCTTCCTGGCCCCCTCCCTGCTCCAGTACACCCCCCTGCTCTGCTATATGTGGCACTGGAGCGGCTGGGGAAATCCAAGCCAAATGTTTTCCACATTAGTTCACCATTCTTTTTCTGGCCCCAAACAGCAGCTGAGTTGGAGTCTGTGAGAGTGAGAGCGAGAGAGCAAGGGCTGCAGTAGTAGGCAAGGGCCGTCTGGGTCGGAGGCAGACGAACTCACCCACACACCAACAAAACAACAACAAAAGAAAACCACAGCAGAATACAACAGCAAGTCAAAGTATAGGTATAAAGAGAGAGTGCAGAAAACAGAGAGAGAGCGTATAGTTTAAGAGTTTAAGAGGAGTTCTAGGTATAGAGATCTAAGATGGGCCAGGGGGAGAGGGGCTCGTCGGGCGACAATAAGAAGGACAAGAGGCCCATCTTTAAGAAGAAGGAGGACAGCACCGGGCCTGCCGAGGCGCCCCGGTGCTGCGGCTGCCGCTTCCCCCTGCTGGTGGCGGTGCTGCAGCTGCTGCTGGGGCTGAGCACCGCCGTGGTGGCCTTCCTCACACTGGCCACCAGCAGCTCTCTCACCGCCAGGGAGACCCCCCACTGGGCCGGGATCACCGTAAGCCCCTCCGTCGTCCTCCTCCTCCTCCCCTTCCTCCCGTCGCCACACTCGCTGTGTTCTGTGAACAATCTTTTGTGTGTGTGTGTGTGTGTGTGTGTGTGTAGCAGTGCACGACCCATAGCCACGTCAAGGAAATGACAACTAAACTGCATGTTATTATTGAATCCCTCTATGTGTTGTTATTGTCGGGGCAAAAGGCTGCATGGTAACACTGTAAGATTGCTGTTGTAAGGAGAACTGGAAGAGTTTGACTCCTCTGCTCCTCTGTTTTTATACTGCTGTGTGGTTAAAATACCTAGCATGTCACATAAACTCTCAGACTCTTGAATCTACACTGCAGTCTGTGGTGTTGGCTCTGTATAATAAATGTTATAGACTTTTCTAAACATTCTAGGTGAGAAAATTCCATCATATCTGCTAAAAACCTACATTTAATAAAATAGTTACAAATTCATACTCTTCACCACACCAGTAATATATTTGCTTCCTACAATTGTGGACTAAATCTATATGATGCAATAATTATAGGCTTCAATATTGTTCCATGAAATTCTTCCATGAATTGAAATATATAGATGACCACCACATATTCAATACACGTCTGGACACTTGAATTGGAGTTAAATGCTCATAGGATTCACGGAGTGAGGAAAACACTGGGGTCATGGAGAACTCTTCATAGAGTCCAGGAGCTGGGAGGACATTGAAATGAAAGACTCCACGGTAGTCACAAGACTCCAATTCTACCCAAAGAGATAGGGTCTTTGTGTGTGTGTGTGTGTGTGTGTGTGTGTGTGTGTGTGTGTGTGTGTGTTAGGGATACAGAGACAGAGATACCTTGTGTCTTATGATGAGTGTGTATATTATTCCAAACTGAGGAAAACATTGCAATTTGCCATCGTGTCTTAATGTAATCAGATGACAATTTAATGCTCAATAGTCCCATCCTAGTAGAGGCATTAATGTCAACAGAGACACGATAGTGTTCAACAAAAAGTGAATGAACTGTCTGCTGCTGTCTTGTGTACAGCTGTGTTTAACCTCCATGGTGGGCTTTGTCCTGTACTGCATCACCTATCTGCCCGAGGAGAGGACCACCAAGCAGTTCATTGTCAAGGTCAGTATCAATACGTCCTGGAGAGACTGGAGACCAAGTGATCATTAAACTCAACCTTAACCGTCTGGAGCAAATGGAAAATACCCCCCCCCTCCTCCATCTTCTTTTCCAATTAATTTCCATTTAAAAAAGTAAGAAAAGAAAAATGTTCTTTTCAGTTAAATGTGTATTTAACTGAAAACAAAACAACTGAAAACAACTGAAAAGCTGCAAAGAAAAGAAATCCCGGACTGGACAGGATGCATTAGTTTGCTATAGGGTTGTCATGACTACCACTCTTACGTGTGTGTCTGCACTCAAGATAGCAACCTAGAAATGTGTCAGGCACCAGCGGTATGTTACATTTGTCAAACAGAGTTGACAGAGTCCCTCTCGACCAGACAGATTATCAGTACAGCTGTATGGGTGGCCTAATTGGCTGTACAATACATGCAGATGAATTTGAAGACAGTTAATCTAAGCCCACCATTGTTTGTCATTGAGCCAAGGGGAAGCATCTGACAGTTTTAGTAGTGAATAGCATACAGCAACTTAAACCCAAGAACCTTCATGAGTGCACTGTTAGATACATAGATTTGAAATACTACATGTGTGTACTACTATGTGTCTATATTCATTATACCATTTTAAATGCCTCAAGAACTCAGTTACACAGATTTGGACAAGCAGTTATATATGTTATATATATATTTATATATATATATATATATATATATATATATATATATAAAAGGAGCAGGTGGGCATTATACCTACAAACCATATCCAACTACAATTTACCAACATGAATTTCCCTTTCTACATTGTCTCAGCCATCATACATTCACAAAATTGCCTTTGGCATCAAAGTCATAAAGCAACAAGCACCAACTTTAAATAGTTGTTCAATTTCAATTTCAAAGTAAAATTTTATTTACTCTATATCCTCCATCCTTCCATAAGCAGCATTCAATAGTGATCAAACGTGCCGGTTGTTTTGCATAGAGGCGTTGTGCGTTAGATAAGAACAGAAAGGTTGAAAGTTGAAGGTTTAGTGTGCTTAGTGTTATTGGGATTGTGTAATTGCATGAATCCTCATCTAATGTATTTGTCACACAGAGGGGTTAGCGTTATGGGGTCGAGTCCCATCAATTGTTGTCTGCTGTGCTACACAATAAAAAATGGGATTAAACACTGCAATATTATTATATAATTTCCTGACTTCATTAAGCAAAAAAGGGTGGTGGTATGTGTGTGTGTGTGTGTGTGTGAGGGGAGGGGATTGCACACCACATAAGCACCCGCCACCAGCCGTACTTAGTAACTTACTAAATCTTCTTCCCCCATCCCATGCTCTGCAGCTGCTCTACTTCGTCCTGTGCACCGTAGGCCTGGTCCTATCTGTGCTGGTCATAGCGTTCGCTGGACACCACTACGCCCAGGCCAGCAGCTTCCACTGCAGGCAGGTGGACAAGGCAGACTGCGTGTGCACCCTGGACCCAGAGGACCCCATTGCCCGCACCTTCACCTACCAGGGGGTGGCCGACTGCGAGGTGATCACAGGAACGCTCCCTGTGTACTTCCTGGTTCAGATCGTGCTGAACCTGCTCCAGGCGGTGGTGTGTGTGGTGGGGACCTTTGTCCTGTGGAAGCACCGCTACCAGGTCTTCTTCTCTGGTCTGCAGATCGGCGCTCCCGCTGCCCAGCAGTGGCAGAAGGCTTAATGTAAAATCCTGATCTGGATGGGATGATGATCACAGTGGATTTTAAAGGGAGATGGAGGTTAGAAAGGGGCTAGAGGAAAAGCCCTTGGCAGTGTCTATGGCGGGGGGGGGCTCCAATGGTTATATTTGACTGCAATTGGGCTTTTGGAGCAATGCTTTTGTATATTAATAGCTTTGATAACGTTGCATATATTGTGGAGTGCACCTTTACAGGGGAAAGGATGAAAACAATTGTGTAAATAAAGAACTCTTTTGTGGAATCTCATTGCGATTGTTTCTGTATATATATTAGGGATAGGGCATTGTATTTACATATAAAACAGTTTTGACTGTTTTTAATAACACAACTAGTATTGGCTGGCTAACTTTTTCTGTTCAATGGAGCCTAAATATGACCAAATGGCTGTGTAAATATGTTTTTAGAGTCAATTATGTCAATGCTTATTATCTTCATAATTATCTTCATTTGATAAACACGATAAGGACACCCCCAAAGCCACACCTCAACTTGTCATGCTTATGTTCAGTTGAAAGGTGGGGGTGGAGTGGGGGCGGGTGCGGGTGCGGAGGGGTGGAGTTAACAGTGTATTCATCTGTGAATCGAATACCCTTGCGTATACCCTTACCTTGACTCTGCTGACCTGATGAAGTACACCAAAGTAAGTACACAACAAGTGGGGGACCATCATGTAAAAACTACAATAACAGCACCCGGGTATGGGCTTGGTGCTATGGTATGTTGTTGGAGGGCGTCTGGGTCATAGGGCCCGGGAGGAGTCGGACTACACAGGGGGGGTAGAGTATAGGGAGGGGTACCCAGACTGGCAGCAGTCTACTCACACACACATTCAGCCCAGGTTTAGTCACACAGAGCAACAGTTGAATGAGGATCAAAGCACTCAGGATCAAATGAACTCCTTCTGCTCTGGGACCCGTCAGGAGACTGCTGTGTTCTGTCTTTTTTCCCTCTCTATGCTTTCACATTGCTGGAGTACTCATGACATATTACATATATAAATATAAATTGAGGCAGTTACTTGAATTAAGTGGAACTTGGAGCAAATGTCATGTAAGAACTGTGCAACATTGCAGCCTATTTGAGGATCATGACAAAGAGACGGGCATGAGTGACCCGTAATAGCAACACATGATATTCACACATTACAGGTGAATGCTCAGTGCTCAACAGTGCTTCCAGACGGAGCACCGGAGAGTCATGGGTTCGATCCCCGGGTCTGCCACCATTGTACCCCTGAGCAAGGTACTTAACCCTGAATTGCTCCAGGGGGAATGTCCCTGAAATAGTTAAGTACTTGTAAGTCGCTTTGGATAAAAGTGTCGGCTAAATGTAAATGTAAATGAGGCCTGTTGAACAGTTGAAGTGCGTGGACACTTTGCAACATGGTGCTAGCTACACATGGTAGTGGATGTGTTTACATGTGGGCTGCATGGGTGTGTTGATGGCGCATCATGTGACCTCAGAGGCTCACTGGAAGTCACATGGCAGCCGTCACAAGGGGATGTTATCTCTCTCACACACGAGATGGGAGTCATGCAAGAACTGTGTTCATGTGGTGACGTGGGAGGGGAGTGCTAACTGCAGAAACAGACAGGAGGCCAAAGCCAAAACGACGACATCGGTTAAAGTGCCTTTAAGTGACAACTATCTACTTTTTTGAATTTCAGAAGAAAAATGGACGTCGCTGAAATCAAAAGAAAGAAGGGTGTAACTTAAGGGTGTACATTTTAGGTTAGATTTACATTAGAATTAGAACATTTAGGTTGATAGTATTTAATAACTAAGTGCAATGACGCAGGTCTCATCCACAATTTAAAGTAAGTACCAGGAACAATATTGTTTTCATTTGATCATCTTATAATAACCTGAGAAAATAACAAGGCAATTCTTGTTCTTTTCTGGTTGTTTACACACTGACCATGACTCAATACACAAAGGTTAACCGTGTTGTTCTTGCAAAGACATTCCACACTGGCCCTGAACTGTGCGCTTGTAAAGCGGTGTGTAAATGTGCTCACACTGAGAAAGTCATGAGGTTATTTACATTATTTACAATGCAGGCAGCATATTCTTGCAAAATGTACTGCCAAACGTTATATATATTGTATTATTATGATACACCAATCAATAATACTTGTTGAGAGTCTAATCCAACTCTTGCTTCTCTATAACAGCAGTGACAAACTATTTACTACTGTTGTTAAAACAGGATGGACGTGATGCAGAAATGCAAAGCATTTCAAACTTTCTTCTAGCATGAGCTGCAATTCACAATGAAATGTAGATCTGAAGGACGGAGGATAGAGTGAGTGTGTGAGTGCATGCCTGTGTGTGTGTGTGTGTGTGTGTGTGTGTGTGTGTGTGTGTGTGTGTGTGTGTGTGTGTAGCAGCAATGCTTCGCAACGCTACATTTTCTCCAAGCAATAACCGGACTAGTGAGTAGTTCTGTATGTCAAATGTTTTTTTTTATTACAATAGAGCATCTGAGAACATAAAAACAGACTATGATAGACTTTGTTTTACAGAAGGTATCCAAGGGGAACTAAGCTTGTGGTTGTGCAAGATTCAAACATGTTACTGGGCAGAAGAACTATCCAGGCTGATTTACACCAAGCACACACAACAGTTCCATCTTTACAGTACCAGCTCATCACAAGGATATTTGCTGTAATTAATAACATGCAAACACTACAGTTTGTACCACACAATTAGATTTAGACACAGAAAGACCTTTCAAGTAAGTTCCACACAGGTAATCAGTTACTTTAATACACGCTATATGCTTTGTAAAAGTCTATAAAAAGTAAAATAAATTGGTACAGTAAAGGCATGATGACCATCTCCACTTTCTAGTTAAATATCTGTATTTATTATTATTATTATTATTATTATTATTATTTTAAAAGGTGCACTCTCAAATTGGAGAGAGACCAACTTGTTAATTTTAGGCAAGGCAGCAAGATGAACAAAAAACTAAAACACAAACAGAAAACATTCTTCATAATAAAATCCCAATACTCCGATTTAATCTCCATTTAACACAACTGATGTCTCAGCATCCACTCAACATTCTTTTTGATAACACCAACCACTTCAACAACAAGCAAAGAAAAAGACAGACAGAACAGACAGACAGACAACCGGTAGTCTGTCACACAGCCACTGGCCAGCCACGGAGCCTCCATGGAAGAGTGCTGCTGACATATGTCCGATTATGGAGCGACGGCACAGGACCATTAACCTTAACTTAACCTCTCCCTGGACACCGGCCTGGCACACCAGCAACCACACTGACACGTGTGCGCTGCGCCCGGGAAGTCACCGGCCGAAACATACGTACCAGAGAGATCAGGGAAGAGTGTTGCCCATGCAACTACGGCGGTCTTGAACGCAACTCAAAACACGTCGTTGTGAATTAATGTGACCACCCCCTCACCCCCACATTTCATTTAAGGTACTGCTTGAAATGTTAGTTCCAAGTTCACATAAAAAAACATTTGTTGGGTCAGTGGTTGCTAACCCCTTCATTGGAACGGTCACAACAAGGGTTTAAGCGTGGCTACAACATAACCTGTGCTTGTGTTTAGAAGTGAACCTCCAGTGTTGGCCTCGCTAGGCCAGGGACTAAAGTTGTACCTTCCCCCATGGCCTTGCCCCCTTCCTCCCCCTCAGTGGGCTGGGATGTGGTGGTGTTGGTTGTTGTTGTTGACCTGGGGCGGGCCCAGGAATCCAAGCCTCTGCTTGTTCTTCCTCTGTTCGGTCATCTGTGGAGATGAAAGTGAGAGGATCAAGCAATCCCATTTTTTATTTTTATTATTCTGTAGCAATTGACATTTTGGGACAAAGTTGTACACACACACACACACACACACACACACACACACACACACACACACACACACACACACACACACACACACACACACACACACACACACACACACACACACACACACACACACACACACACACACACACACACACACACAGGACTTTCACCCAGGAAACCAGGGTTTGTCTCGTGTTATTTTTAGACTCATTATTTATTGTTTTTTTATTTTATTTTCTGTCGCAGTTTGGTTATGTTTAGGCAACACAACTACTTGGTTAGGTTTAGGATTTCTGAAGGCAAACTTCTCCTGTGTGCTCGTCATGTTTGTTTAGTTTAGTTTTGCTGCACATCGATGTGAAAAGGGAACAAGAATTGGTGTGTGACTGGAATCACATGTGGGAGAGGCAGGTGACGCCTCACATTACTGCACAGAAAAAAAAACGCGAGTCATGCAAAACAGCCATGCAGTGGAGGAGAGAGCCGGCTGTTGGACCTTTATTTATCCAGGCAGAAGAAGACATTGAGATTTGAAATCTCCTTTGCAAGGGTGACCCGGCCAAGAGGGCAGCACAGGGTCAAATACAACTAAAGAATGTACAGGATTCAGAATTCTGAAAAAAACCTAAAGTTAAGGAAACAAGCTCACTAAACATTTTAACAACTTTGATCAGGGTTTTTTTTAATTCAGACTTAGCATCTTAGATCATCTTCACACGTTGCAGACGGTTACTCTGTGGTAGTTGTCTTACCTGCTCCTTGAGCTCGGCCAGCTGCCCAGACAGTAGGACCACCAGGGTCACGGTACCGTCCAGCTTCTCCTGCAGGCAGCGCATCTCGTTCTGCTCACCATCACACTCACTGCTCACCAGGGACATGGCTCTCATCCGCGGGAACCAGTCCAGGTTATTCTCCTGGAACAGCCATGGGGAGGACACAAGAGGATGAATACACACACACACACACACACACCTGGAGAAGAATGGGAGCCAGCATCAACAGGGGCGTGTCCAGGTGTGGGTGGCACATGCCCTCCAAAAATGTGATTGGCCACCGCAATTAAATCTAGTGTTTTAATGTATACATACTTGTCTAGTTTGTGGACAGTGCTTGAAGGTTAGTGTTGTGGTTTCCTGTGGTACTCTGTGCTCTCCTGGGCCCCCGTACTAAATTAGTCTGGACACGCCCCTGTCATGCAAATGTTCACTAGGAATACCAACGGTTGCTTAAAAACACAAGTTCATGGGTGCAAATAAATTAGGAGCTTCTAGTACATATATTTGAAAAGTTTATAGTTTCTCAGTGGTGGCATTGTTATCTAAGCACAATTAATGTAGTCACATAAAACAAAAATTAGAGCAGCATAAAAAAAGCAGAATATCCAGGGCAGCTGTCCTCCCAGATATAGCCAATTACTACAATTATACACTAATACTACCAACACCAGCCGGGTTCATTTTCACCCACTCTAAGGAAGGATGAGTCATGTATTTGAATAAAAAAAGGAGGGCGAACAAAGAGAAATAGGAATAGGAGTGAGCGTAAAGATCCATTTACATACATAAATATATTACCAAAAATAAATACCAAAATAAGCGTGTGCACGACTATTTGTGTGCATAGTGCCATTTGTTGCTTCCAATCCACTCTCCCAATATACCTCCTGGAGAGAAGTCCCATAGGAGAACACTCTCAATATACCTCCTGGAGAGAAGTCCCATAGGAGAACACTCCCAATATACCTCCTGGAGAGAAGTCCCATAGGACAGGGAGCAGTATGTACCGTGCCTATTATGTAATCCACTTCACTGTGCGTCTGTCTGTTTTTATACCAGCGTGGGTGTTTGAAATGAACACCTACATCTGCACGGACATGTGTGTAGCACTAACACACCACCAGGTATATGTGGTTTAATTTATTATATATAGAGGTATATTCAGGTGTGTGGTACTAACACACCACCAGGTATATTCATTCCCCTGTGTGTGTGTGTGTGTGTGTGTGTGTGTGTGTGTGTGTGTGTGTGTGTGTG
>OOFB01029563.1:0-17334 GCA_900323305.1 Trachyrincus murrayi
TAACGGTCTAAGGAGGCAGTAACATTAGCTTAACAAAAGGGTGGAAACAAAACCAGGTGTTGATCTTCATGACCCCCCCACGCCCCCACGCCCCCTCCCTACCCCTTCAGGGTGTCAGGGTGGAATTTTTCTCTCTCTCTCTCTGTATATCTGTGTGTCTCTCTCTGTGTCTCTCTCTCTCTCTCTCTCTCTCTCTCTCTCGCTCTCTCTCTCTCTCTGAGTATAGTGGCAAACCACAGGCCTGCTTCTGAGGTTGATATAGTGTTCCTGAAATCTCCATTTTCATCTGGTGGTAAAATATAATAAATGCTTTATAGTCTAGATGCAAAAGCTGGTAAGCTGGTCAGTCTATTAATTTTACACAGTTCCTTCTTTAAACGGTAAAGATCTGTCCTATAACGAGTCTCTAAAGTGTTCTAAAGAGGGAATTTGTTCTTCCAACTGCTATAAAGTAATACGAATAATGTATTCCCTCCTGGTTGTGTCTCAGTAACGTCTCAAGGAAAGTCACAGCCAGTGTTGGAGCTGGAGACGTAAGTTAATACAATACTCACAAATGCCGCCATTTCCTCACACTGTCACTGAATTGAAAACGCTGGCCGTCATGTGACAGAGTCTGGTCCCAACCTACGTAAAGCCAGAGTAAACCTGGACCTGAACGGGAGTGTCCAGGGTGGTTAAGGGAAAGGCAGCAAACGTCAGAAGCGGCTCTCGCTGTCTAATAGCTGGCTGACTGAGCCCTGATATTCATCCATGATGTAAACATGGAGCCCTCTGCACCATCAGAACACTGCGGCATTGTGTCCCTGTCTGTAACGTAGTGTGTGTGTGTGTGTGTGTGTGTGTGTGTGTGTGTGTGTGTGTGTGTGTGTGTGTGTGTGTGTGTGTGTGTGTGTGTGTGTGTGTGCGTGTGCGTGTTCGTGTGCGTGTGTGAGCATGTGCGCATGTGTGTGTGTGTGTGTGTGTGTGCGTGATTCATGTGTTGGCATGGCTGTTTGGATGCTGCTGTTGCATGGCTCTCATCATTAGTACAGAGGTACGACTCTGTCAGTTCAAGAACAAACTGGTCTCTTTGTCAGATTGTTTATGTAGAGGATTTTCACAGTAATTTTAGAAAATAGTTGGAGTGTACTTCAGAGTTGCCAGCCATGACCACAGATGGCAGGGAAACAATACTTAGAAACCAGTAATTGTCAGTTGTGATTTTTGATGGCAGACGAAAATCTTCCCTAACACCAGAACGAATGTTGACACTGCAGTGATTTTTTGCAATCGATTATACTGGTTCTTTGTCTCCTTTGTGCTACTATGCTATGACAATAGTGCCCTCTACTGGTGAATACTGGGATGATTCAAAATTATTTCTGTCCTCCACACACTATTATCTATTTCTTGAACGGTGTCATCTCAGTGATCTCAATGTATTCATTAATTAAGGTTTGATGGGTTTTGTACATGGAGGGTTTTTAAGCTGGCATGCTTAATTAAAATGAAGTCATGAATCATATTTTTTTATTGGTGGATTTAGTGGATTCTTACATTGTAGACTCAGTGGTGTAATCAAACTAAATGCAAACAAACAAGGAAAAGGAAGGAATTCATATTGATAAATTAATCAATTATATGTATATATACATACACACACACATAACCACATATACATCTACATACCTATATACTGTATATGTAGATATGTTTCTAACCCTGCTTTCTCTGTGTCCCCAGGTCTCCTGCATTCTGATGCCAGATCTGTGGTTCAGGACTGTGAAGAGATGATCCAGCACCGAGCAGCCCCGTCCCTGCAGTTCCCGTCGCTGGAGCTTTACTGATTTCTAGGAACCAGAGGACCATGCTTCTGCACCCCAGATAACGCCTCTGAGGACCAGGCCTTCACAGCGTGCCCTGTGCACCATGGCAGGAGAGGCTCAGCGCACACATGCTGTCAAAGAGCTGGACGCAGAGTCCAAGCTGCAGGATGCAGGGACCTCGCTGGAGCAGCACAGTGACAAAACCAAGAAACACTCATTGGCGCATTTTCCAAGCACTGGCACTGAGGCCAGGCCTGACAGCAGAGGGGCCAAGACTGACAAACTAGAGAAGGAGAGGGATGGTACTCAGCAGCGAGAGGCTGTGATACGACCACAGAAGGCGGGTAAGATTGACTTCAGGTCCCTGCAGAACAGACCAAAATGTTCTACTGACAGGACTTGGCCAAGCGGCAAGAACAGCCCCCAGTCCCCGAGTGGGAAAGGCCGCAGTCGAGACAAGGCCAAGCGCTCGGGGAAGTCCGAGCGAGGTAACCCTCAGCAGCTCTACAGACTGAGCATCACAAACCCACGCTCCAACCCCACCATCGGCATCGCCTACCCGCAGCAGAAGGTCTCCCCACCCAAGAAGCTGGAGGCCAGCCGTGGGCCGGTCTCGGGGAGCTACAGGTTCCACGTCCCCAGCATCCCAGAGAGAGAGGCTGAGCTGCAACAAGAGGAGCTTAGCTACAACCGGTGCTTCCAGGAGGCTTCGTCCAACCTTACCTCCCCAAGCTATACCTCACAGACACTGACCTCCACAGGTGGTACCTCCACCCATCAACATTCAGCCATGGCCCAGCAGCAGCAGCAGTCGGCTCCGATGGAGAACAACAGTCCACAGCCCAGCAGTCAGCTGCTCTTGACAGACTTTCAACTGAGTGGCTCTAATGCATGGCATTCTCCAGAGAGGAGTTTTAATGGTGCTAACTTTGGGATTTCATCCCAAAAATCTACAACTCTCACCGAGGTCAATAAAGCAGGCGCCTTTGCATCTGCGGCGTTTCAGTATGGATACCAGTTTCTGGAAGACTCCACCTCCAGCCCTTTCCCTTGTGAACAGAACTCCCAGTCGCAAGACTTCACAGACTCCTCACATGTGTCTGCACATGTGACCCACAACTCTTTTTCCTTCACAATGGGAGGGGAATTAACTCAAGCGAGCAACGCCCAGTTCTGTAAGGAACCGCAGCAAGAAGAGCGAACCTGTTACCCGACGCCACTGTCGTCACAGTACAACCCAGCTCCACCGGGGGCAGCATCATCTCTGCTCTGTCCCAGGAGCCAGAGTGAGGACTCCACGAGTAGCGACAGTTCTGGCTCTAGTACACAGCCGTCGGAACAAGGGAAAAACACCCTGCAAAAGAGCACAGACGTTTTTGGCCAGGCAGATATTGGCGACCTGGCCAATATTACTCTTACTGGGAGCAAGAGAAATGGACACCCAAAAGACACAGGCGCCAACCAGAGAACGCTCATTCAAGGAAGTGTGCATCATTCAAGAAGTACTTCCCAAGGTCCAAGTGGCCAATTACACTTTGCAAACAAAACATATCAAAGCTCTTCACACAATAACATTCCCTTGGATAAAAACATCAACAATAAGGTACATAAAAGATTACCACAATCATACTTATCAGTTGAGCAACACTCAATCCCATCTGCTGATATGAATGAAAAGTTTCAGTTTCAGTTCCAAAACCAAACAGCGCTCGACCAAAGGCCAAATTCATCAAAAAATGGCATAATGCCCTGGCAACAGCTACGCCAAACTTCTGTCACTGCAAACCAGAACAAAATAGAGCTTTCGAGGCAACTAAATAACCAAAAACTGGCTTACATGGTTTCTCCCTCTGACTGGCAGGATGATTGTAAATCCCATAAGAATGCCCCCATGAAAACTCCTAACTCCTTTCAAAACAATAAAACAAATGATGTTTTTTCTAACCAAAGACCAGATGCTATCAAACATAGCAGCAGCAGTGCAATGCCAAATTTCAAAGCAGAGGCGAACCACGCACAGGTCTGTGAGCCAAAAAATAAACCTGTTTACTTTGGAATTAACCAAACTCTTCCAGGAGCACCGTCCCGGCACTATAGCTATTCGCCATTACAAGTAGCCCCCGTCGGTCGTATGATGGTGTCCCCGTATGAATCCCCTTTGCCTTCTCCTTCTCCGTCACCACTTCATAACCCCACCTCGAGCAGTACCTGCTCCTCGCTCTCGCCAGCATCCACCAGTCCTGTTAACCAAAGTTCAGAGGACAGCCAGATGACGAAGGCAGGTGGCCCTCCACCATTTTATCACCAGCACCAGACCAAAACGCAGTTGCCGTCAGACCACTTAACTAATTCTCAACATTTTCATTCTGAAGTCCCCCGAAATATGCCTTATGGGCCAGACAGAGGGAAAGACGACATGCTGAGCTACCTGCAAAACGGTGTGAACCTTAAAAATACTATGGATGGAAACAAGGGTTACATGGACAGCTTTGGTCTGGAGCATCACCAGCCCCCGCCGCCATACTCTGCCCATCAGCTGCTCGCCACGTCCTTAGCAACGGCTAATCTGGACCAGTTAGACGTGCTACTGACATGTAAGCAGTGTGATCAGAATTTCAACAACCTGGCCTCATTCTTGGGTCATAAGCAGTATTGCTCTCAGCATTCTTTTGCACACATTGACCTCAAAGACATATCCAAGATGGAAGATGGCAGAAAGTTTCATGCAGACCCGTCAAAGGTTCCGACATCTGGTGCTAGCACATCTATTCCGAGATGTCCATCGGATCTTCATCTATCTCTTTTGGGCCTTAATAAAAATGGAGAGCTGATGTGTGACAGTGAAACAAAAGGAGATAACAAGGAGGATCAAATGAAACTCAGCTTGTTCTCTGGTTCCAGCTCTCTGGTTCTACCTGTCCCTCTTCCTGAGTTGGAGATGGAGGATGCCAAGCTAGACAGTTTAATTACAGAAGCGTTGAATGGACTGGGATATCAGTCAGATAATGCAGAGATAGACAGCAGTTTTATTGATGCATTTGCTGATGATGACCTTACCACTATCAAAACAACTTCAAACAAACAATCTTTGAAAACCAAAGAGTCCATTGCCACTGACTGTAAAAGCAAAACTGTAAAAGAGGACAGATCTTTAACAGAGTCAAAGTATCTGTATGACTCCAATGAGAGACATGAAACAGACAAGTATACAGAGAACAAATTTGAGAGAATGTCTCTGAATATGGAGAAAGATGAGAACATTAACATCAAAAAAGAGACCTCTCCTAATAATTCACAAATCTCACCTAGAGAGAAGTCCAGGGAAATAGACATCAAAGAAACAGATGCCAGTAAACTGTTCAAAAGTGAGGATGACAATTCCCACGCTTCCCGATTTGTCCTTAGCAGCAAGTTTTCTGAGCACTGTGGTTTTAAAGGTTTTCAGGACAGCTCTGTATGCAGAGCATCGACAGATTCCCAGCCGCCCGCTGCAACCCAAACATCTCCAACGACAACAAAACCAGTAAAAGAGAATAAACGAAAAAGAAGCAGTGGTGGCACTTGGAGCAAGGAGCTCATTCACAAGATAGTTCAACAGAAGAACAAGTTTCATAAGCTCCACGTTAAAGGAACCAAAAACCTTCAGTTTTCTCTCGTCATGGACAAAGTCCCTCCCAGCGTGCAGAACCCTGCTCTTGGAGAGTACGATTATGTGTCGGACGCAGACGACGAGTGTGAACCCGTGAAGATAGCGACCCAGGGCCGTCTCAGCCAAAGCAGCCGGTGTAAATACACCTACACTAAGGAGAGCAAGTGGCGAGCGAGGGGTGAGAGGGAACAGGCTGCGTGGAGGCATGAGTCCAAAGAGTGCTTTGAAGTGAAGAAGAGTGAAGTGGTTTCCCTCTCACCTGAGAAGTACGCTTCCCACCAGAAGGTCAGGAGGCGGGACAGCAGGTCGTCCACCAGCAGTGACCTCAGTACATCTGTGGGCGCTTCTAGCGATAGCATCAGCAGTCCCAAAAGCACTGACTCAGACTGTGAGAAGAAAATGGAGATGCAGACAAAAGAGTATCTGGAGCAGAGAACCACGGACAGATCCTCGCCACATACGTTGTACGACGAGACCCACACATCTGCAGGACTGTCCTTCACTAAATCTGCCAAAAAGGTGAATACTGATCAGTCTGGTCATTCTGCTATCAAAGACAGTTCAAAGACCCTGAAGAGCCGTCACTCCAGCCCAGATATTGCTGATCTGGTGTCATCGTCAACAAATCGTGCAAATGATGCACTCAAGAACCATGACAAATGTGTAAACCCACTTACAATATCGAAGTCAGAGTCACATAGCAGAGAAACCGGCACATTTAGTTATGACGTGAACACATCACAGAGAACAGACGAAACCTTTCACAAAGATGACTCGACGGCACAATCTAGTCATGCTCATATTAAGCAACTACAACTTGACTCGCCGCAATTTGTCGACGAAGACGACTTCAATCATGAGAATGAGAGAAGCTCAGAGGGAAAACGGACATGCAAAGGAAGTGATGGCGAGGGGCACGAGGCAACACGAGCCAAGTTGTCAGACAGTGACTTTTTTGACAAGCACAGTGAGGATGTCTGCAGGGGGGAAGAGGCGGTTACATTAGGGAAGGACTTTGCCCCCAAGCCTCCATCTCTTTGCAGTTCCTTCATGGATGACGTGTGCCTCTCTCCACCCGAAAGCCACGATCCATTACTACAAAAAGACACATCTCACCTCATGCCCTACCCTCTTGATCAGGACCACGGACTCATGAAGTCCCCGCTGTCGTTTGACACATCATCTGTGTTCGGGGACCTTACGGTGGCAGGGTTTGATAATAGTCTTTACTCAGACATCCCCTTGCAGAAGGAGGGGTTCAGTTCAATAGAAAACACACTTGATAAGAAGGAAGCTTTTGATTCGTCTTTTTCTCCCTTTCTGGAACAACGAGAATGGAGCCTCATGGTGGACGTCAGCCCGGTGCTACCAGATGAGATATCTCAGTACAAAGGAGACGCAGAGAAGTCAAACGAAAATAAATCAAATTTTAATCACGTTCCTTTGTCTCTGCCAGAAAAAATTATGGACTACAGTGCAAATCTCAACAGCTGTGCGTCAGAGGATGAGCTCGAGATTAAGAGAATTGTGAGTGAGCTTGAAAATCAGCTACAGACAACTAAGATAGAGAGCCCGCCGCTACTCGAAAACACCCCAAAACATCTGCAAATGAGCAAGTTTTCTCCCTTGCGGCTGAGCGAGGATTCTGACAATGATGGCACCGGTCTGGATATTCACTGTCCTGTGCAGTCCTTGAGTGTGCCAGTGAGTAGTATGTCATCAGAACATTTTACTGTCCAGGTTCTGCCGTGGTCCAGTCCATTCCAGTTTGACCTGATTGAGGAGCACCATCACCCCCAGACTCCAACACACAATGAACCGGGACCTCTCGAACATTTTAGTATAAGGGGAGACGATGTGACAGATATAACTATAAGTGTACACTCAATGCAGCGTCAGTCAGTGTCAACACAGAAGCACGAGCACACAGCAGAGGACACAAACAGTGAACAAGAAAAAACTGCTACAGAAACAAAGGAGGACATTTTAGAAGAGAGGAGATACACGGAGAACCTCATGAAGAGCCTGGAGGTCATTTCAGACTCTATTTTCAAAGAGGAATCCATTATATCGGAACAACAGGAGATGAATGTCAGCAAAAGCCAACATGATCAAGAAATTGAATGTCCAGCGACCGATGCAATAGACGGAGAAGATCACAGCGAAAGGGAAGTCATTACGGAGAATATATTATCTCCAAATATCATTGAGCAAAAGCAGGCTATTGAATTCATTCTGAATGAGTCACAGTCTCTGTCTCTATCCAATACCACTGACCCCATCGCTGATGGAATCCACCCAATTGTATTGCAGTCAAGTGACCCCTTAAAGAACAATAATAATGGGTCCAAGACAGAGGATGTATCACTTCAGAAAGATATTACACTGGAGAGTGACAAAGTGGAGTCTGCCTACTGTTTAGTAGACATGGGCATGGAGGGTTCACATGTGGTCGAGGGCACTTGTGAGAACAGCAATGCATTTGACAATCTAAATAAACTCTTCAAAAGCAATATTGACAATGACAAACACTCCACCGTAGACAGCCAAGAGGAAGAAGAGAAGGGGGGAATCACAAGTGATTCTGATGCCCAGTCCCCCTCGGCAGACACCATCATAGAGCTAGAGAATATAGACAATGTGATGGAAACAGACTTGCTACAGAGGTCTCCTGAGTTCCACGCTGACGGTGCGACTCTGTATTCACCCTTTGCTGATGAACAGGGAGTGGAAAGTGCAGAAAATCTACAAGAGGAAAACGACATTCAGACCACCATCACAAAACAAGACGATTTTGTTGCACATCAGAACTACAGCGACACTGAGATGTACGGTGCTGGTCTTGCAGCCGATATGTCTATGGAGGTAGTGGCCACAGAAAAACCTTACAGCCCAATACTGATGGAGACCAACGTTGAATGTCAGGGTCCAAACAGCCCAGAAGCTCCATCCACAGAGGGAGAAAGTAGCGTGTTGATGATGCATTCACAGTCTAGTGACGTCCAGGAGGGTCCAGATACTTGTACAGTGAATTCACCAAAAACTGAATCTGACCAGCAATCCGACAGTATTCAGGACCAAGTAGGAGAGCTTCCAACTGTTGAAGAGAATGAAGAACAACTTCCACAAATACATCTCATGTCAAGCCTCAAAAGTTCACCCTGCAGTGGAAATATTGATGAAGAACAAAGTCAATGTATGGTATATCCTGCTCCACCTGCCAGTCCTCCGGTCGTTCCAATTTCTCCACCGACGTCCGTGGGAAATGTGGGAATGCAAGAGAATACATCAAAACGTGACAGTATAACCATCGACCAAGAACCACTTCAAAACACACATCCTTCACCATCCCCAACAAGCAGAAGTGAAAATGAAAACATCGATGAGGCGGTGAACGACCAGCCGTTGACCACAACTGCTGAGATGGAGTATACTTTAAGTAGTCCCCCTTGTTTGGATCTTGGAATTACAGAGTGTAAAACGTCTAGTGCTGAAGCCACCGCATCTCAACCACTTTCTCTGAACAGCACAGCAGAGCCACTGGAGGCATCAGACAATGTTTCAAAGACGGATGACACTTTGTACGATTTTAGACTCAGCCCACTGGACTACAATGGCATCTCAAATGACCCCCCACAGCTAAATCATTATGACTACATCCCTATATCACCCGAGAATGATGCAGAGGATAAAGAAATTATCAAGAGTCCCAAAAAGATGTGTGAACCGTGTGAGCTCAGCGTTGACCCAGCACTGATGTTCATCAAAAACACTCCAGACATAGAAACAGACATGCCGTCAAACTCACCAGATGAACCCCAGGGCAGCCATGACAGCCAACGTCTAAAATATCCATGCATTGCATTAGATTTTCCACCTCACAATAAATGCACAGATTCCTCGAGTGATATAAAGACAAATGTGGAGGTTTACCATAATACCATTGAATCCATTGATCATATCGATGGTGACTTCATGAGTCAAGCTGGATCGGATGATAATAACACTCCATGTATGCAAGATACCGCACAAAGATACCACAGAGAAGACGCGTCAGGTTTGTTCACTTTGAAGCCACTGATCATCTGTGAAAAGGTGGACGCTTTACAACTGCCAACAGAGAAACAACTGACACTGGGGAAGAAAGTTCAACAATCAACACCCAACCAGCTACAAGGGGATACTTCTCCAAACAAGACAAATGAAAAGAACAACGTGCACCAGGGGAAAGCATTCTGTGACATCTGTTCCATGTGTTTCAGGACAGTTCCAGGATTAAAACGACACAAGGCAATGAAACATTTGGTCAAAGCAGACAAAAACATTCTCCTGGAAAATCCAAATCATCAGGAGAATATTCTCAGTACCAAGCCACCATCGACTACCAAGAAAAGCCTCAAAGATAATTTGCAACGGTGCTTCCAGAACAAAATACATGGACAGTCTAAAAGTGTCTACACCGAGAAAAGCGATGATATAATCCCATTGAATGCGTCCGATACGGTCGTAGACCATGAGGCAACGGAGGCAAATACAACCCTGGCAACAGATGAAACAGCCCCCCATAGGCCTTCCCTGTCTACAAAGGTAAAGAAAATGTACAAAGCCAGGAAGAACAAAAACAGCGAAGTAAGCAACAACACGGACCCTTTCTCCGATGAGCTTCTGAATATCTTGAAAACAGACATCCTACAAGCGATAACTCCTGAATTCCAAAACCGTGGAATTCAAGAGCACCATAAATCATCTGAAGCACGTGAAATAGACAATCTGCTAAACAAGACAATCACTGAAACACAAGAGTTTCAAAACTCGGATGGCTTAACCAAACACCCGACAAATGATGCAGATCTCCCCAATCAAGAGAGCAAAGTAAATCCAAACAAAACTGGCACTGATGAGCTGGAATGTACAAGTTTGACAGAGACTGTCAATGGAGAAGAATCATGCACAGACATTAGAAAGGATTGTGTATCTCTACACAAGGAGACGAGTGAAGAATCTTGTGAACCAAGTGCAAAAGTGTATGTTGTTGATGAGAAGAAAGAAGTCCCCGAAAAGAAAGTTGCACAGGAAATACTTCAAACAGTCAAGATAGAATGTGCCCCTTCAGATGAGGCTGATCCTGTCTCCTCCCCTTCAGATGAGGCTGATCCTGTCTCCTCCCCTTCAGATGAGGCTGATCCTGTCTCCTCCCCTTCAGATGAGGCTGATCCTCTCTCCTCCCCTGTCAAAGGTCTTCTCGACGACGATACCACGTTTTCACAGCTCTTCCCCAGAGACGAGGAGATAAAGAGAAAAAAGCCCCCTCGAGTTTACAGCAAGAAAAACAAAAGACAGAAGCTATCTTCACATGTGCTACCAGACTGCCCTCCTTCTCAAGACCAATATGCTGACAATCAAACAGATCAAACGTTAAACAACAGTCAAAGCAACCACTGTGAATATGAAACAATATCTATTGATGATGCCATCATGTTGAATATGTGCCACAACAGCTCCTTGAAGGGGGATGCCAAGACAGCGTCAGAAATCAATCAATGTGTTAGTGATCATGAGAAAACCCCTGACAACCACGAGAAACCTGGCAGCAACCACTTAAGTCCAATCGAAAGCACTATTGATAAATCCTCAATAGAGTGGAGTGGCTTGAGTGACCCTAATAGCCTTCCTACTGAGCCAAAGTTATCCCCTGACCAAAGCTCATCCAACGAAGATGTGACAACCACACGATGTGCTGCGAAGCCTCCTTCTGTCCCCCAACCTCTAGAACCAAGTGTCACGGACACTGTACCCAATTTCCACAGCATAGACATTCAAAACATCAAGACCACATTTCAACTGCCTGAAATCCAGTTCTTTGAGTCTAATAAAGATATCACAGTTGGTCCTCCAATAGCAGTGGCCGACATAGAGAATAAAGACGTGGAGAAATCCAAGAAACCAACAGAACGCAGAGGCAGGAAACGCCAGGACAGCAGCATAAAGGTCAAGGACAAGCAGTATAAGTGCAAGGTGTGCTTCACCTGGTTTCTCACTCTGGGAGAGCTGAATTTTCACAAACTTTCCCACAACCCTTCCCCACCTCCCACCTGCTATATGTGCGTCCAGCGTAAGTTCAGCTCCAGGGAGCAACTGAGAGACCACTTGAGAGAAAAACATGCCAAGAATAAAGCAGGCATCTGGACGTGTGGAATGTGCCTGAAGGAAATATCAGATGTCTGGATGTACAATGAACACTTGCGTGAGCATGCCACCCAGTTCGCCCGGAAGGGCCAGACACAGGGGTCAATGTTAGGTATTCCAGGCACCTTCATGCAGGAGACGGCCGTGAAGAACTTCATCACATCCATTATGCAACACCGGCCCTCCAAAGCCAACAAAGAATCCAGCAAAGTCCCCAAAGCGCAGGAGAAATCAGCAGTTCATGAAATGACTGTGGGGGAAGTGAAGACTTCTACTGCTGCACAGAGTGCGGAACCCAAAGTTCACAAATCCAAACACAATAATGGAACAAGTGAGAAGCCACTCGAGGTCCTCCACAAAACAGACACGCCTAAAAATGTGGAGATGCATCCTAACTGCAAAGATCCCTCCAGAGACTGCCATCACTGTGGGAAACAGTTTCCAAAGCCATTTAAGCTTCAGAGACATCTCGTGGTTCACAACTTGGAGAAGATTTTCCTTTGTCACAAATGTCCGGTTTCCTACCAGGAGGCCCAAGAACTAAAGGACCACCTGAAGAGAGCGCACAAGGAGATGGAGGACTTGGATTCAAAGCATACCACCCTCTACACCTGTGAGCTCTGTGCTGATGTCATGCATGTGATCAAGAAATCTTTCATTTGCAGCACATGCAACTACACCTTTTCGAAAAAGGAACAGTTTGACCGTCACATGGAAAAACATCTATTGGGAGGAAACAAGATTTTCAAGTTCAAAGGGGTGCTGAGACCTGTTAAAGCGTCTGCCTCCAAAGACGACCTGATGGCTGACTTGCCTGCAAGCAAGAAGAGGAAAATTATGAATGACTGTCTGCAAGAAAACAGCTCAGACAGTGGGATAGCCAGCATTGGCTCCCTGCACTTGAATCCAATTTCTGAAACGCCATCTTCAAAATCAAATATATCCATGGCAGATGACTCCACACAGACGAGTACCAACGTGTATCGCAATGACCCACAAAGCACAAGTGTTAAAACAGAGGACGATGCTGAGGAGTATTCAGACCTGTTTGGTGAACTTGATCAATGTTCTTTTCACAACAAATCTTCAGAATCTGAGTCACCCAAGAAAGAGGGAGTAGATCTCAGCACTTTGCCAACACTGCCAGTTAAAGAGGCTTGCGAAAGACCTGCTTCTGAATTATGTGACGTGAAGGAGGAGGACGAGGCGGTGTGTATCCCAGCAGAGACAACATCTCGGTGGTTAGCGTCTAAAGAGAATAGTGACGTAGGACAAGAGAGAGTGAAAGAAAAGCCAGTTTCAGCCCACAGCAGCACAGACGGCGCCAGGGAGAAAAGGTCAGAGAGTAGATGTTCAGTCCCATCTAGCGAGGATTCACCCAGTTTAACAAGAAATACAACTGTAGCAAACACCCAGACCTCAGAAAAGTCTCACATGGATCAACAGCGAGACGATAGCCAGGAGAAAGAATCTAACAAGCCTAATAGCAGCAATGATGGAAAGCAGGATACTTTATCAAACAGCGCTGAGCTGAGCAGTCCGACGAAAGACAAAGCGGCCCCGACAAAAACAAACGATGGCTGTAAAACCAGCACGACCATTCCAAGGCCAACTCCGATCATCAAAGGGTCATCAAATGGCTCTGACTTAAATGAGGACAGGGAGTCTCTAAGACAGCAAAAGAAAAGGAAAGAGATGAAGTCTCCTTATTCCTCGCAAAGAATTTGCTCTCCTGCCACGCGTGAGAATCTTGATGTCGATGCGAAGGCTAAGAAGAAGTTTCGCCTCAACAAGTGTGAGAGCCCTTCGTCACAAAGGAAACCAGATGGGCCGAGTGACTACTCTGTGCTCTCTTCAGTGAGGGACGATGTTGTGAGCAACAAGATTAACTCCAAGAGCAAAACGTCAAACCTGGGGTTGCAGGCCAAGAGAGGTTTGCTTGACAACTGCCTGCCAAAGAAAGCAGAGATTGTAGCCCATGTGAATGGGGATTGCAAAGCAAAAAAGGGACCTTTAGGCCGCTGTTTGCAGTCTCCGGTATCTAAGGGGTCGACGGCTCCTAAGAACAATTCCCTGAATAAGCCTCGGCCAAAGATGGGAGTCAGGACGATGGAAAGCCATTCCTACCGGACCGCAGAGTCTCAGAACCACCTCCTGAGCCAACTGTTTGGCCAAAAACTCACTAGCTTTAAGATTCCTTTAAGAAAGGACACATCGGAATCTATGAACTGAGGGGTGGGCTGTGGGATCTGTGAAAAAGAGACTATTATTTGCAGTTACAAATTATTATGACAATTCATTATGGTGAATGAGATTGCACAGCTCTTTTCTGTGAAATGAAATTCTTTATACTTGTATAGTCACTTTATGTCTTCTTTTGAAAGGTGTTTTTTTTATTACAAACACAAATTTACAAATGTGAGGACTGATTAACTTTGAGTCAACGATGATTTTGCTTGTTGGGCTATCATGAATTTGTTTATCTGCTATTTCTTTTTTTTTGGACAATTTCCATTTCAGAGATTATATTTCATCCATACACATAAAGGAAAGAAAAAAAGAATACTTGAAAATACATTATATTTTTTCAAGAGATGCGCATTTTGCATTCACAAAATATTAAGAGTTTATTGTCTTATTGTGTAAAAGGACAGAATAAGAGTTTAACTAACCTGGAAATGGTTTTTTTGTACATGCTTACACAAAATTATTAAGCAGAACATTTCGCCTTTTGCATTTTGCTTTACTGTACTACATTGACATTCATTTTATTAGCCCTTTGTATGAACATAAACTGGTGCTGCGATGTACGTTTTGTATGCTAATGTGAATACCAATGTCCTCAGCAAGGAACACAAGATCTGTAGCGATTACAGAAATCCAACTGTTTCTCTGTAGCGATTACAGAAACCGAACCGTTTCTCTGTAGCGGTGACAGAAATCCAACTGTTTCTCTGTAGCGGTGACAGAAATCCAACTGTAACTGGTTCTCTGTAGTTTCTTGAGAATGGTAATGATACTGTGTACCCTCCAAGTAGTCCACGTGTTGGCTGATAGGAAATAAACATTAAGGTTATCTTTGGTATGAACTCAGGTGCATACAAGGACACGTAGCGGTCCTCCAACCTGTATTAGGAGTTCATCCAATGCACTGATACTGCCACACACAAGAATCACACAGTCATCCGTTTCCGGACTCCAACTTTTTATTCATCAATATGTATTTGCTAGAACACAAAAAAGGTGCTGTATCATGTTTATACTGTGTCTTATATTGTATAATAATGTAGGTAGTTTATTTTCTGGTGTAATGCTTCGTGTCCAAAGTTTTATTTTAATAATGTGTATAAGAGACAAAGAGCAAGCAGAAGGGGAAATGCAATGCAATGCAGGCTGTCAAGTGGTCGCCCAGTGCCCCTTTTCAAGTTGGCTATTAAAGATCTGCATCATCTCCCCTGGTTCACGTCTTGCTTTCTTTATGGTCTCCCCTGGTTCACGTCTTGCTTTCTTTATGGTCTCCCCTGGTTCACGTCTTCCTCCCCTGGTTCACGTCTTCCTCTCTTTATGGTCTCCCCTGGTTCACGTCTTCCTCTCTTTATGGTCTCCCCTGGTTCACGTCTTCCTCCCCTGGTTCACGTCTTCCTCTCTTTATGGTCTCCCCTGGTTCACTTCTTCCTCCCTTTATGGTGTATTGTATTATGTTGGCCAGACATCAACAGCATTAGAGCAGGCTGGTGTGTCTCGAGAGTAAAATCAGGTGCACATACGACATTTTGAGCTTCAGCACTTCAACGAGCAAAACTCGTCTGCAAGATGAGTGTATCATGGTTACCGCGAGGGGGAAGCATTAACAGGCGTGACGCGTTGTCCTGAAGGAGCTCCTCAAGCGTGGCCCTCTCACCGTGTATAAAATGGCTTCTGTTTCCATGTGAGCTTGTTTCAACATCACATAGGAATAAAAAGCCATACTAGACAGAGCGGTATGAATGCAGACGGACCGGCAGCGATGCCGTGGAGCGGTGTTTCCACCAACCGTGATATAGGAGACCTGGGAGGAGAGAGGAGTAGGCGTCGTGTTTACTTTAGTAGAGGAAGGCACAGACAGACGGGGAATAATAGTAATGCAAAGAATAATACATTTTATTTGTATAGACACTCAAATACTTTACAATGGCAATAAAATACAAGAGTAAAATAAATAATCAGATATGAAATCCAAATGATATCCATCATACAAATACAAATGATATCCATCATACAAATACAAATGATATCTATCATACAAATACAAATGATATCTATCATACAAATACAAAAGGTTATTTGGGAGCATGTCAAATGGGAAATGGAGTCAATTTTTCATTTCACAATGTTTTCAGGTCAACTCCCTGCTGAGAAGCTGTACCACACGCTGGCAAGTACAGCCCAAAATGTCCCTAAAATGAATCAGATAACGGTTACAAAATATTTTGGAGGAGAGTAGAATAAGCCATATAATTTATTTGTAGCTTTGCCTAGTTGGTAGCTCGATTACCTCATACTGACTTAACAAATAAAATAGAGGTTTGAATATCAAGGAGAAGGAATTAGGAAACTACAGAGTCACAGAGTTGCATTTTATCCAGTATGAAATCACTAATTTACTGTTCAATCATTTCTAGTGATTTGATGTTATAAAATACACTCTAGAAATGAATTTAAATGTAAAGATGTGTGCTTGGCTTACACACATATACATATCTTCAGAAAACATGTCATATAATGTAATAAAATGTTAAATAAATATATATATTGCTGTATGATGAAGTGCCTGCCAGAGTGTAAGATGGTTTTCACTGAAAGCCTAACGGTTATGGATGCTGATGGAGGAGCAACACGTGTGCTTATCCTTAAGAGACCTAACAAGTCATTCCATTACATCAAGTCTAATATCGCTGGATATTTTACCTTCGTCTCAGACTCCCCGGTTCCAGACCATCCTGGACCTCCGGTCAGCCGTTCATGTATTGATGGAGACAGAATGTCAGGAGCAGGCACAAGTTAAAATTCATTCTGTCACAATTCAGCCTAGAAGATGTCACATAGAATGAGCAGACGCCCCCCCCCCATCTCCTGGGCTGTCAGGTGTCTCCTTATTATCTGATCTATAAGGACATCCCCCCGAGACGGCGGCTGAGGCGTGACAGCGATGCTTTGCACATTGAGGTAGAGTGACATTATCAGTAAGCACGGCCTTGGAATAGAATCTCCTCTCTCTCTCTCTCTCTCTGTCTCTCTCTCTCTGTCTCTCTCTCTCTCTCTCTCTCTCGCTCTCTGTCTCTCTCTCTCTCTCTCTCTCTCTGTCTCTGTCTCTCTCTCTCTCTCTCTCTGTCTCTCTCTCTCTCTCTCTCTCTCTCTCTCTCTCTGTCTCTCTCTCTCTCTCTCTGTCTCTCTCTCTCTCTCTCTCTCTCTCTTTTCTCTCTCTTTTTCTCTCTCTCTCTCTCTCTCTCTCTCTCTCTCTCTCTCTCTCTCTCTCTCTCTCTCTCGCTGTCTCTGCATCTCTTACTTGTCTCATCTAATCTTATTTTTCTTCCCTCTCGTTACTGTTCTCCTTTCCTGCCATGCACTTTCTCCTCTTCTCTCTCTGCTTCTTATTCTCTCCAAACCCACGAGTCACTCACCCCAATCCTCTGATCTCTACCTGCAATCTTG
>OOFB01029565.1:0-17482 GCA_900323305.1 Trachyrincus murrayi
CTGCTTTCGTTTCAATATCGATCAAATACCTGGCTCAGCCGCAAACAGACATTGACCTCCACAAACAACATCAGGCTATGGATAATCATTAACACTTTACAGTCCTCATGACACCATGTCTTGACTAAAGATCATGTCTTTTAGCCGACAAATATCTGACACACAGAGAAATGTAAGTCGGAGGCACGTTATCGTACCACACGGGGGCGCTGTTTGCTTTCTTTACAAAACCCAGTCGCTCAAACCCACTGAGGCGCTTCGTTCTGGGTTTGTGCAGCCACGCTGTATTATTCTGGAAGCACATGTACGGCTTTATTGATAGGGCGGGGCTTCATCTCCATGGTCCATGGCGTGGTTACCACTACGTTGAAAAGGCATATATATATATGTTGCAATACGAATCACCTTTTGTTTAATCAAATAATAATATTGAGGAATAGCCTAAACTTGCTGTAGGCCTACTTTCTCTATGCAAGTAGGCCTACAGCTCTATGTATAAAGCTAGGACACAGTTCCCTCATATTCATAGCATGCATTACTTAAATTAATTTTAATTGGGGATTTAATTTTCCTCTGCTCCATCTGTAGGAGCAGTAGACGGCCACAGTGCGGCGCACTGGGACCGGTTTCCAATCTAGCCATTGTGGTAGGCCTACACCATTCTCTATTACCTTCTCATAAATCCTTGCCAAATCACATCACAACATTGAATCATCCCTTTAAACTACTAATCCATAAAAAAGTAATCTTCATGGATTATCATCTACTTAGATTTAGTCACAAAAACGTTAAAGCATAATTAAAGTTTGGTTTGGGTTGTGTAGTTACCTTGACATGATGTAATTCCAATTATTGGCGAGATAGCTTCAATAGTTGCTCTGTAGATTCAAACTTGATAATCCATTTGACCATTGACCATTAATCCATTTGATCCAATTGACTTACCTGTACATTGCATGGCGAAACAGGTCTCAAAGTCACACAAAACCCAATTCAGTGTTTTTTAGATATAAAAATGTCAACTTCGTGTTGATTTTACTATTTTAATTTGGAAGCTGATCTGGTAGTTGTTTCCGAGACCGAATCACTGTGTTTGTTATATATGTATATAAGCCCCTTCACTCGCACAAATTGAGAGACCGTTTACATATTCAGTATATCTACGGCGAGGGGATGAAGAAAATAGTACCTTTACCAATCATTGTAAACATACGAAAAAAACGCTGAATCGAGTTTTGTTATTTTATACATTGGCAGAATCGGCTTTGTTCGCGATCGTTTGTGTGCTAAAAGTGTGACTTTGAGACCTGTTTTGCTGTGCGATGTAAGTAAATGGGGGAGAGAAAAAAATACTATTTTGGATTATCAACTTTGAATCTACGTTGGAGTAGATTTAAAGGAGGCAAGGTAACTACACAACCCAAACCTCTACCAAACTTTAATTACGCTTTAAGTTATAAAAAAAAGTTGTAGCATATTCTTATCCTAAGACATTGTGTGCAACCGTTTTCCAAGCAACGCAAACATGATCTAAGCGTGAGACCACGTGAACCCCTCCTCTACTGCTTCATCACCCGGGCGGAGAAGGTCAACGCCACTACCGTGTTCCACTTGGACCAGGGGAAGAGCAGGGAGCAAGCAGGCGACGTGGTGTAGGAGGAATGATCGTAAGGTAGCCATTGGCTGACATTTTGTAAGGTTAGAAAAAAAAACAGCAACTAGCAATTAACTAGTGTCTAAGTTAAACTGAAATTCTGAATGAAACTGTATACGAAATACTGCAATGTTATCTAATTTTGTCAGCGTGTGTGTTTGTGTTGTGTGTGTGTTTGTGTCAGTGTGTGTGTGTGTGTGTGTGTGTGTGTGTGACAGGATATAGTGCATGGCATAGGATATACTGCATGCACTGACGTCTGCAGGTTAGCGCTTCCATACATTGAGTTAACGTGGTTAACTCAATGTATGGTTTACCACTGGTCTATCTTGAAAGATTCAGTTCAATATCAATTGCAAAAAGTCGCACCTCAGTCTCGTTTATACAGCAACAGTATAGTCACCCAACTATATGGCCTTATTTCTAAGTCTCCATGACCACGTATCACTCCATGCGACATAACAGGCAGCCATTCCTCCATCCTTCCTCCTCCTCCATAATAATAAGGTCCAGCTAACGCTGCAAAGCCTGCCTCAGCAGAACAGCGGCAGTCCACACAGAGGCGCCTGCTCTTTAGAGTGACCGTGGCTCTCTGACAGACGGCCATGCGTTACACTTGCCGTGTAAATGATGAGAGAATAAAGGATCAATAGCGGCCGTGTATCTGTGCTCTACCTGCATGCAGAGTTCCAGCAGACACGTGGGAGAGGCTGATTCTATAGCCAGGGCTGAAGTGGAATCCTTCCCAGATCTTTCGTGTGTACCTTTTTTTATTTGAAGCATAACATAAAAAAGATCTGGGTGGTTTAATATCGGGCCTACTCGGCACGCGAGGACCACTATAGACTACCAGACTTGCACTTGCCCTTACCCTGGACTCGAGCCCGTTGAAAGCCTCTCCCAAAAATGACAAAATGATAGGACCCATCAGCACTAAGGGAAGGGAGTTTCCATGCTCGGACCGACTAGGGGCCTTAAGCAAGTTAAGGGGGCCCTGTCAGACAGCTGTGAAGCTGTCACATAATTAAATCCCGATTTCTATCATTATTTTCCCTTTCTAATCATTTGGCTATTTGACTGCGTGCTACACATTGACAATGCAACACAGTGCTATTGTGATGCCATTCAATTATTTACATGGAAATCATAACACACCCCTCTTCACCGATCTTCATCATCTGTCTACTGCTCTCTCTCTCTCGCTCTCTCTCTCTCTCTCTCTGTCTCTCACTCTCTGTCCCTGTCTCTCTCTCTCTCTCTCTGTCTCTCTCTCTGTCCCTTCTCTCTCTCTCTCTCTCTCTCTCTCTCTCTCTCTCTCTCCTGGCTACAGTCTGGCACTCTCTCAAACCTTTCCTACTGATCACCCTTCCTGTCACTCTCAGCTCATTCACCCCCTTCACCCTCCTCCTTCTCCTTCCAATCCTAATCAACAGAACGCTGACAGTTTGAATAAGAACTAACCGCCATCTTGTGAGAAATGCTGTTGCCGTTTTGATGAGTCTGGCAGAGACTTTTCACAACTACATCATCACTTCATCACTAGTAGTAAATGTCTGCCTCCAATCAGATCCTAAATGATCTATACATTTAATATATAAAGGAAATTTAGCACTCACTGTGCAAAGAGTGTTACACACACAGTCAAATAGTACGGCTTATAGCATATCAACTATAGTTCTATTATTTAGCTATCACCATCATCATAGATGATGATGATGATTATGACGATGATGATTATAATATAATCTGAAATATTGTGAGATCGAAAAAGTGAGGGGTAAATGGCCCGAAACGTCTCTATTATTAAACCTTTCAGTTGCGACCATGGCAGGAGTAACTCCGGGGTTGGAGGAAGAGAGAGAGAGGGGGGGGGAGGAAGAGAGAGAGAGAGAGAGAGACAGAGAGAGAGAGAGAGAGAGAGAGAGAGAGAGAGGGGTGGTGGGAGGAAGAGAGAAAGGTCAAGAGAAGAGAAGACAAATAGATGTGATAGCGGTTGAGAGATGGAGAAAGGAGGAGAGGGGAGATAGAGAGAAAGACAGGTGGAGGTCATATAGAAACTACCCCCTCCAGCTCATCCATTCACCAGCGCTCATTCACCCCGACTCACGTGCACACATTCGTTCTATTATACGCAGTTCATCGCTCTTCTCGTGCGAAACCTCCGCAATGCATTTCCTTATGGTTGCTGTCAGGCTTTTTTATTATGGTATATACATTACACACTTGACCACACGTGACTGAAGCTGGGAACTGGAGAACATAGGCCTGCTCCCGGTGTCCGTGACAACACGCTAGGGTTACACAATAATTATTCTCTCTCATTTAAGTTGCCCATTAGTGGTTGTTGGTTGTTGGCATTCATCTTGGTTCCGTCTGGGTTCTGAACGCTAGCTGGGTGAATTGAAAAGGGGATCTGAAAGTGGAAATCCATATTCAATTTATTTGCAGTGAATAAAAAGGAGTAATATTCAAATGAATCTCCATGATTCATGTATATGGATATTTACCTAATACTGTATTAGGCCTATAAAGCATATACCAAGTATTTATGAATGATTTGTTATTCTATTCAAATTTCAAGACTAACGTTTTTACACAATGCCATAGGGGAATTTCACAGTAGGCCTAAACAAAGAAAAAAAGAAAATGCGTTCTTCTATCTTTTTATATTTATTCAGTGAAAAGGCACTCACTACATTTCATGTAATCACTACATTTCATATAAAAATTAAATGATGTAATATAAAATAAATAACTCATAGTCTGGACAAGATCAACTTATCACAGATGATGGATCATGGATAGGCAAATGTCATTGATATCATGAATACAGATAGTCAGTACAAATGATATATATTCCCCATTACAAACGCATGCATCACATGCCAATAATACATGTTCATGTTTCATCACACGAAGGCAATGGACAGTGGCATCGTTACCTGCCATTTTAAATCCATATGAAACAGTACAAAACCAAAAAAAGCCAGTTTCTCATTGAGTAAAGCTTTAGGGAAACATAGAAAACAATACACCCTTTCACCCCCTGACAACAAATTCTGTGTGTTGTGGACAAAGAAACACAAACAAAATGTCAAGTTGTTGTTGTTGTTGTTGTTGTCAACTTATATTTCCTTACAATTTCCATTGCGATAGAATAAAAAATACGGAAGCTAAGTGTTAAGTGTCACAAATGGAGGAGGAGACATGCTTTGTGTGTACAAAATCGATGGCATAACATTAATTAATAATAACAATTGGCAAACATACAGCTGTTTATGACATTACTGGTGAGGTGAATTTAAAATGAAACAAATATAGTGTTTGTGGAGTGTGTGTGTGGTTGATAGCTGGTTTAACCTGTGGGCCTTGATTCCCCAATGCCCCACAGGTGTGCAGCATCACCCGGCCCCAGAGTCTAATCAGTCTGACTCTGGTCAGGTGAGGCTGCTTAAACCAGCCACCAACAACACACACTCCACAGTGTTGTTGGCAAGAAGCTTACAGAACATTTAACAGTAACGTCGATGAGTCTTGTGGACAGTGGTTCTTCACTGGGACTCCAGCCCTTAGAAATCATGGTTAACGAATCATGAATGAAATAAACAAATAGATCTCAATTCTTTTAAATCTCCTGGTTATTAAACCAGGAGAAAAAACATATACGTAGAAAGAAAACCTAATTTCATTCATTTCAAACAGTTAGCCCAGACGCCAAGGTTTCTTGGAAGTACATATTGGACTGCATTGGGGTTACACTTTCATGTACAACAACCATGCACAATAGGAAAAGCAATTCCTGTAATCTTTTAAATTAGCATTTTATATCCTCAGGCTATTTTCCACAGCATATGGGAATAATCGTACATGCCAGTTTTGGGTAAATGCACATCAAGTGTATTGATCCAGCAGAAAACATGATTTATAAGCCTTCGTTTGTTAGAACCTGGGGCCATTTTGTAGCATACGCCTACGCAGCTAAAAATAGCTCCCCACAGTACGAGATGCATCGATATCGTTTCTGAAGAACCATGTCACGGGGTGAGTGGGTCCTCCTGCTTACATTGTTACACAAAATATATATATAAAAAAAACATCAACATGGCCGCCGAGGCCTAACAAGAGGCGAGAGGCGAGGAGGAGGAAGGTTGGCGAAAGCAGAGGAAAGTTATCCTTCTGAGCCGAGAAACGAGTTGTCTCACCACAGTGTCCGCTGTCTCTTCCCTTTCTTTACTTTTTGGCGACACAGTAACTTCCTATGGCTATGGCACAGAGACCGGGAGTCTTTCTGAGCACTCCCAAATCTGGGAGTATCGGAAAAAAATTAAAAAAGGCACATTTCTTCTAGACATCTGAACAGATCTGCACTCGGTTCTGCATTCTCTCACTTTCCGCTCTTTATTAATCTCTCTCTCTCTCTCTCTCTCTCTCTCTCTCTTTCTACACGTCTATCTGTGGACGAAGCTGTTTTCCTCCACCTATCACACCTTCCTCCTCCACCTCCTCCTCCTCCTCTTTGGCGTGCGCCTGTATGAGCCCGTTCGGCTTGCTGCGCTCTGTAGCGTAGCTGCTGTTCTCCGTCTTCCTCCCCCCTCCACCCTCCTCCACGTCGCCCGGCTCCTCCTCCTCCTCCTCCCCCTCCTCCTCCTCCTCCGTCTCTTCCTCCTCCCCCAGCATGGCTCCGCCTCTCCCCTCTCCCCCTCCCCTGCTCATGGCCTCGCACATGCGGCGCACGTCCTCCGGGATGATGCGCTTCAGCTCGCGGTTCCGCTGCCGCCTCACCAGCCTGGTGAGCGAGCCGAAGCGCAGGGCGAACAGGTTCTCCTCCGACGAGGAAGGGGAGGAGGACGAAGAGCAACAAGGAACCGCCGCCGCCGAGAGCATCGTCGCCGTCGTCGTCGTTGTCGTCGTCGTCGTCGTCGGCGGCGTTGCCGTAGCCGGGCGCGGCCGCGACGACTCCACGGGGCCGCAGGGGTGGTGCTCCCCGGCGCCCTTGAGCCTCAGGTTGTTGAGTTTGGCCTCGATGCTCTCCTGGGAGGAGTTCTTGAAGCGGCCGGCGTCCAGGCTGGCGAACACGGCCCTGCGCCCGGGGGACAGCATGTCCAGGGACTGGGCGCGCTGCTCCAGGCCCAGCTGCCGGCGCTCCATGTTGCGTATGGTGGCGGTCCGCTGCAGCTTGTCGTGGATCTCCACGCTCAGGCGCCGCCGCGTCTCCCGGAACTCGGCGCGAACGTTGGCCTTCCATTCGGCGGCGTGCGCCTTGAACTCCCCCACCTGGAGGAAGTGCGTATTACAACCCGAGCTGTACATTTACAGTTTGTCGTCGTTGTTGTTGTTGTTGTTGTTGTTGTTGTTTGCGAACACATCAGTGTTGATGCTGCCGGATGTTTGATGACTGTGATAAGGTGGATAGATACTGTATGATGTACGTTATTCATCCATTATGAATTAAATGATGATAATTATCTAGAGTATACCAGTAGGTTACTGTGAAAATCCTGTTTATCAAGCAACATCAACAACATCGAAAACACCCAAATATGTAACTTTAACCAATCTGTGCATTAAATATGTTTATGAGCAAATTAGAGCACATTATTAGTAGTATATATTATATTATATATTATATTATAGTAGTATATATTCATATATAGTATACAGTATACAAGTACAAATATTCTTATTACTACTAGCTATAGTTACATGACACCAAACAAATGTTCTGTTCATGAACTTCTTCTATCTGTAAAAGCACAGGTTAAAATGTACTTCTGCACTGGTCATATTAACAGACTCCACATTGTATATAGCGTAGTCAGCGGAGTAAATTCAGTTTCTCCTGGACCGACCAGGACCTAAGATGCTGTTAAGAGGTAGGAAGAAGATGGTGGACTAGGGGGATGGAGGGGATGGAGGGGAGGAGTAGGAGTAAAGACGGACGTGCGAACGCTGAAGGAGACCCACCTCCTCCTTAGTTTTTTTGGACAGCACGCGCAGCCAGTCTCCGATCATGCTGAGAACAGCGGCGAAGTAAGCCAGGCCGACAAGGATCCAGAACCACACCAGGGGCTTGTACCAAGGCTTGTACTCGATCCTCCGGTCTCCGCCTGGCGGTGGGAACGAGGTATAACAGCAATGTGTTACTCAAGACGGATGGACAAAGATTTAGACAGACATAGACAGACAGAGCGATACAGAGAGAGAGAGAGAGCGAGAGAGAGAGAGAGAGAGAGAAAGAGACAAATAAATAGATAAATTAGCTAGATAGACTAAAAGGCATTAGATTATGCAAGTACAATTTCTATGTAAATACAGACGTGACGTCCTTAATTCAACACACATTAAACACTAGACCAGCCATCCGGTCCCTAGTCCCATACCTGCCACATAGTCTCCTATCCCGATGGTGGTGAGGGTGATGACCACGAAGTAGAGGGACTCCAGGGTGCTCCAGCCCTCGATGTGTTTGAAGATGACGGCGGGGATGGTGACAAAGACGATGCAGCCGGCCAGGATGAAGAGGATGGTGGACACCACCCTGATCTTCGTCTGGCTGATCTGCTTGTGTTTTTGCTGGAAAACAAATAATAATAATAATAATTTTTTAAAAATCATGTAAAGAACAAACCAGACCAACTGTTCACCAGATTTCAACCGTTTAAGGATGCTGATTTTATTAGTATTTTTTATGACAAAGCCCCATACAGGCCCTAGCAATAAAGTGACTAAGTGAAAGCAGCATACTTCACTCATATGACTCTGCTCAGCTGTGCAATCAAATTTAGATTATGCAATTCTACTTTGTTTGTTATTAAATGGATCCCATGTCTCTATATCTGAAAAAAATGGCGATTATGATTTAAGATTAAGAAGGTATTAAGTATTGATGGTATTAAGCTTAAATATCTAACAGACTCTGTGTGCAGTGAGAATATCTGTCTTGAAGAGCCAGGCTAATACTGGATAACAGTAGCCAAACCCGGGTGGTTAAGATCCTACCCTGCTGTTAAGAATTACAGGGTCGTGGACAGTCTCAGGCGGTGCTTATTTTTCAACTCTGTGGGCGGTTGTATTGATGCTTTACACCCAACCAATAGTCTCTTTTACAACACCATTAACCCAAAATAACAACCCAAATGGTGGAGAGAACTCACCCTGAATATCTTCTCCACTCTCAAGATGCTTTTCACAAAGATGGTGCCCAGCTGGTCTCCGATCCCCGCCAGCAGGAACCCAAACAGTGGGATGCCGAAGATGGCGTACAGGATGCAAAATATCTTCCCCCCCTCTGTGCTCGGCGCAATGTTTCCATAACCTAGGAGGAGGAGGAGGAGGAGGAGGAGTAGGAGGAGAGGAAAGATGTGATTTTATAACGAATGGTCTGAAGGAGGACAAATGAGAATGCAGAGGAGAAGGAGACTGAAGTTGAGCTGGGTGTAGAAAGAGAACTAGAATAAGAAGCACCAGTATTGGTTTGGAGCAATAAACGGCAATATAGATCTTCTTATGCAAAGTCATGGGTCGATCGAGGCAGTGACGCAATGCTGCCGGGGCTCCTGAACCACAAGGCTGAGGTAAACAAGCTCTAAGAGGAACAGTAATTACATTACTTACTCGAAGAATAGCATTAGTCATGACTCAGACTTACAGAGGAGACTTTAGCTAGAGGCAGAGCGAAACAAGGAAAAAGGCATTATCTCATTACCGGTTTCCTAAAAATCTGAGTAAAATGGGAATCTAGACAACTCACAGAGGTACATTTTGAAATGAGTTGGAAGCCTGAAAAACACATAATACCAAATGAGTATATTTACCTTCTTTTAATCAACACCAATCAATGTCAGCCATTTCCTTTGCACCAAAGCACTATTTAAAACCATTACAAAAACATTTAAAGATGTAATACAATACATCATGACCACCATATTAGTACACTAATTTCTCATCAATCTATGGTAGTTGATTAACATCGACAACGATGGTGATCTTGATCCATGTTGACTGTTGATTCAGAAAAGAAACCTGCTAAAGCATGAAGCAACTTAACCCAATGCATCAAAACCCTTAAACCCTTCAATCAGGGCTTTTCAGTGCAATGGGGCCTGAACTACTGTCAAATCTGAATGCAAGGCCACACTACGCCAGATAAATATGTAAACAAAAAAATAAATTCTCCTTTTTGGCCTTCCATACACACAAAGACGACATATTCCCAAATCTGAAAATACTTTTGTGGATGGGCAAAATGTATATTTCCGGGAAAAAGATGATAATTTGTAAACGATCGGGGCATCAATGGCCAGATAAAGTGTCTGTGCATGAGAGAGGATACGAGAATGAAAAGCATTGAAGCAAAAACAGCATTTTTTTACATTCATCCGGCATAATGTAATGGCCTGATTCACTGTCCCACCGTGCTTACGACAGAGCTGGGTACACAGGCCTACCTATGGTAGTGATGACGGTCCCAGCGAAGAAGAAGGCGCTGCCGAGGTCCCAGTAACTGGAGTTGTAGGACGTGTCTCCGATGGGACTCACTCCTGCACTCACTGCATCTATAGAATGCTGGAGAAGGAAAGAAAGGTTTTTTATGAAATGTTTTATGAATGTTTTTCCGAAATGCTTTTATGAAATGTTTTACAAAATGCTTCGCAAAATGTTTTAAGAAATGTTTTATGAAATGGTTTATGAATAAATGCTTGAAACGCATATGGGAATCGTCTTGGTCTGATGACCCGTGACTGCTGTGCCCTTGAGCAAGTTACTGGATGCATCCCAGTGCATTTATATGATGCACACGCACACACGCACACACGCACACACACACACACACCCCGGTAGTTAAGGGCTGTCATGTATGACGCTGAGCAGCATGCCATGAAGATTTAGGGGTTAAATGTCCTATTCAAGGATGCCGCCCGGGGTGGCGGTGTGTGTGTGTGAGTGTGCGTGTGTGTGCGTGTGCGTGCATCAGTGTGTTTATACTCGACATGCACTCTGGTTGCTTAACAAACGCGAGGGGAAAGTGTTCAACGTTGTGTGAGCGCTGGGGAAGGAGCCCTCTCCGGTCTGACCGTCCGGGGGCTGGTGTTACAGTGTTCAAATGAGATGACCGTGTAACAACAGGGAAGGAGTAGGAGGAAGTACACGGAAAGAAAACTGCACATCGAGATTTAATCAAATTAAAATCCATACGATTCATGGGTCTATTGCTCCTCGTGGAAATAATGGAAATAATGAAGCACAGAATGGAAGACGCCCATAAAAAGACGACGATCAGAAAAGAATGTTGAGAATATAAAAAGCAAGGGGGATTGAATATTTGATGCCCTATTAAACCTGGTTGTGTCTCCTTAAACTTAAAAACCATCATCCTTCAACGTGGGTTCCTTCAATACATAGCCTATCTCGTCCTCCAGCTACGAACAGGCGTTAGCATTGCTTGAAATGTAATTACCCCGATTCATATCGGATTAACAATTATCTTATTACATGCGCAAACCGCCACATAGCTTCTCGGTTTCAAGCGCAATTATTCTTAACACTGCGGCGGATGTGTGACACATAACAATAACACTTTGTTTGTGTCCCCTGCACCTCTAATTTGTTTCGCTGCTCTTCCTCTCATCGCCCTCTCATAATTGTGTGGCTCAGACGTATAGTTTCCCATGGATTCATCTTTGATGCTTGAAGCAGCAGAATACCAAGAAAAAGAAGCTTCCTTTGTATGTAATGTGAATGTACTTCGTACATAATGAATTCACATCTCCGTGTTGAACATCATTATGCACGTTAGCAAGGAATTAGCGTTTCCACATTTCCCTTCTGCTTTTCATTTCACTCTAGATTTTGGAAATGAGATTCATCGTAACGTGTGTTTTTAACGCTATGCACTGTCAATGCCTCGGTCTCTGTCAATGTCTGTAGTAGTGGGTCAGCCAAACAGACACGCCGCAAAAAGAAAAAAGCTTTTTCATGTAATTTGGAATATTTTGTTAAGCTTAACCATTTCTTATAACATATAAATATTAAAATGCGGGGCCTATTAGGGTGGCTTCATCCCTCCTACGCCTCTTTCTAATAGCACTCGTGTCTGTATCTGAAATCATCCCATTACATTACAGTAAGTTCAGTAACGTTGTATTTTTTCTCCCCCTGGCTTCGGGAGCCTGCTCACTTCAAGGAGGCTAATCATCAATTAAAAATGAAGCAAATAAAAAAGTGCTAATTGTGGAAGCCGTGGAGAGCTATAAATAGCTTCATCTGAATAGGACGTCTATTTATGGCTCTCTCACTGGTTTTAATAGCCAGTCCCATGTTGTATTAGCCTATCAATAATGTGCATGGATGCCAATTTGCACTCAGCAGACATGGGAATGTGGAGCATGATGTGTGATATTGATCTCTACTTTCTAGCCTGGGAATTTTTATTTTGGGAATATTCTGAAGCCACTGCAGGGTGGATATTGAGCCACTGTTACAAACGCAACGCATGAGGCGGTCAGAGCGTGTAGAGCTTGGCGCGTTCTGCTGGTCTGCCAGCTGGCTCTTGTTTTGTTACTGCTGCTTTTTAAGGGACTATGCTAATTTAATGTAGATTGCCATCAACTCTGTCTCCCTCTCTCTCTCCCCTACCAACCACTCACTTCTACTCTCTAGATTCTTCCAGAACTGCAGTGCCAGAGCCAGGGTAAAATGAAACAGCTCGTGGAGTCAAAGAAGAAATACAATAGCGAGCTCCCCATGGATTTCCAAGAGAATCGGAAAAGAGTCAGAAAGAGTTCCTTTAGTCTACTTCTTTACATTTATCATGAGTTATCTCCCGAGGCCTGCAGAATTGGAAATTGCATTTTTAAGTTGTTCATTAGATGACCTCTTTCTTTCCAAAAACCTATAATGGCTTCAGTTCAGTGAATTATTGCCAGTGCGTGGAGCAAAGGCACTCACTGCAAAAGGTAATACGTCAAAAGTCTTGTTCTACCTGTGCCGTGTTGCTAGCACAGCCAGAGCAAATGAACAATCTGTATGCTAACCACCATCTTATGTTCTTCATTCTAATATATGGTAATATCATGTCCACATGAAATATGTTTTTATGTTTACATACTTATTTTGAAAAAGTAAACAAATAAAAGGACAGACAGACAGACAGATAGACAGACAGATAGACAGACAGATAGATAGATAGACAGATAGATAGATAGATAGATAGATAGATAGATAGAGAGATAGAGAGATTTAGAGAATAGATTCTGAGCAGCTTAAGTGAGTCATTAGAGGGCCATGCCTGGGTGCGTGGCGCTGGCAGCACAGAGTCACTCGGGGGCACTGGATGAGTCACCATGGGTGCCACCGGAAGTAGCCAATCAGGTCCACTGTCTGCCCGGGTTAACAGCCCACAGTGGGTGGCTGCACATTATTGATTCTGAGAGATATGCCGAACATATGGCATATCTCATATGCCGTCGCATCACAGCCAGCGTGAGTCAGTACCCAAAGTGGCCGACGTCCTGCAAAGGCCCTTCAACAGACACGGGCTCATCTCTCCCAAGCAAAAAACAACACCAGGGGTTTGTTTTGTGTTTTACGGACCAGAACTGGAAAGTCTTGCGTCAGGGAAACACACCGATTCCACCAAACGTAGGGACTTCAAGATACAGATGCACACGCACTGTAACGGAAAATTACAATATACTGTACGTACTCAGTTGAATTCTGAGAACGTGTACTTTTTACTACTTTATAGCCATAACTGTCTGGGACTCATGTGACTCATGTTGATGAAGGGGTCAGCTTGCCTTTCTGCTCTTATCACCTGTGTGTCCCAGAACACCCTCTATAGTGAAGCAGCGATGGAGAACGATTGTACATGCATGCCTTGCGGATGCTCTTGTTCTCCTGTTCTGCAGAATACATCTTTTTATACTTGTATTTAAAGATTACGGTTCAGAGTGGTGTTTTCCGAAGTGGTCAAGTTCATCTCACTAATTAGCGTGTAGTTGGATGTTTAAATTCCACAACAGCACCCACGCACGCACACACACACACGCACGCACACACACGCACATAACCGCTCCTATTGTGTACATTTGTGATAAATTAGAATCAGAACTTTTTTTGGTCAGTATTTTGACACTAACCCAAAGTCCACAAATCGAACACCCTTACAAGCATTGTCCTTTCAAGTCTCTCTCTCTTTTCTCTTTCTCTTACTCTCTCTCTCACTGTCTCTATCTTACTCATGCACACTTACATAGACACAAAAGCGCATGCACGCTTGCTATCGTTCTGTCAATTCCTCCATGCAACAGTTTGAAAACAGTGAGTCACATCACAGTCCCTCTGCTGTGTGCTTGCAGCAGAGTGAGTGAGTGACAGTGAGTGACATGCCTGACACCTGTTTAAGGCATCCTGGCAATGCAGCATGATTTTTTCCATTAAAAAACTTAACACTCTAATACTTGTGAATATTTCTGCAACGCAAGATTCTGGATTCAACTAAATGAATGAACGTGTGCTTATTCTGTTTTACCTAAATTAAAGAATTGTCCATCCTATTACTGCAAATTTAGACAATGTGCGATCGCATTCAAGAGGAAATAATGTATATATACACCGGCAAAATACAACTGTTACGTTTTTAGTTTTTACAATGAATCCAGTCATCCGTATTTACCAGCTCAACAGCATGTGAATGTGACCAGTTATCCGGGAGACCAGTGATTTAGTAATACTGGTCTGCAACTGCTGGCCCATGCCATGAATAATGGATGCCCTGTGGACTCACGGCTAAAGGTTTAATTTCCCCCACCTTCCTTCAGGAAACACTGACATCGATTTTCAGAAGCTGGTAATAGTTCTTCCGTAGCTAAGAGGCTATGACACGGCAAAGGAATCCGAAAAATAGGCGGTCAAAAACAATCAGGTACATCAATCGAGGTGGGAGTGGAGAAAGTGCTACGACAAAATTATTGAATTGTCTCCAGGAACAGAGTTGAAGAAGCTCACGTCGGATGGAGCCATTCTACTGCAGTGGAAACTTGAGTGTGTTGGATGCCATGTGGTTGTCTCTTTCTGTTGGTTGGGTTAGCTCAAGCTTGAGGGAGATGAGGAAGAGTTTATTACGAGACTGAGGTCGAAGCCCACGCTTCGCTATCACGCAATACGCCGCGCCAACAACATAGAAAGCGTATGGACTTCAAAGGGGAACTCGTACTGCTGACAAGGCAGATGCACGTTAAACTTCAGTGGAACTTCAACTGTCAGAGGACTTGTGGTCCGAGTCCGGCAGGAAGTGCATGCATGTGCTTCCTGTGGCACTACATCCACTGGAAAACATGTGACTTCTTTCCATTGTGCCCAGGTGTAAAAACCCCATCCGTCCAAGAAAAATACTCTGGATGGAAAACAGGATTTCCCCTCTACGTTCCGATGGTTACATCTTACTGCCAGGCTGCTAGCGCCGCAAGCAAAGATAAACATCACCAAGTCCGATTGGGACATTCGGCCTCATTGATCCAGGTCCATAAATTTCCCCGTCTCTCCCTAGATCCCACATTCCCCGCTCAAAGTTGTAGCCCCACCGAAGCCGCGCCAACTCGACCTCAAGTCGTGTTTCCAATCCCCGCGCTTGTCGTCGTTATTTACCCGTGTCACCTTGACGTATTGATTAATTCCTGACCTATCATCCTACATAAAATATTAGCGCACTAGCGTCAGACCTTGCCATGCTGCTGTGCAACTGGATAACACTGTCAAAAAAAGAAGAAGAAAAGACATGATGAAGTGCACATCAAGACCACGCTCTCGGGTTAAGCCTATGAAATATGTCTGTGGTAACGTTAAGCGTCTGGTCCGGGGATAGATAGTTTAAGCACAAAAGGCTTCCAGACCCCCCCCCCCCCCAAACCCCCTGTCAATACATGTGTGGAACCTTGCGGACGTGGAATCCTTCAGACAAATTCAATTAACTTCCATGTAGGACACGGTTGGCGAGTGTCAATACATTTACCGCATATATGTTTCCGACAGGTCCACAGGCCCGGGTTAATCTCGTTCTAATACATGGCTTTATGAGAACACTACCATATAGTTTATTTTTATTGCTGCCATCTGTCAGGTGTACTGTTTTTTTGCCGTCTTATGTAATGTACTGAGTATTGGATGGTCCTTTAACAATAAACCAGCACCTCTAAAGGTGGAATAGGTTGATAGTGCTTGATTGCACAGTTTCTGGTTGCTATAGGTCCCGCTTTTGAGTAGTTTTTATTTTTTATTTTGTGACAGTAACAATACACTTTTTACATAAATGGCCAATTGCAAAACCTTAATTGTAAAGAAAATATTTGGATGTTTAGATAACATTTAGATAATATTTGGATGGAATTGCATTAAATAGAGTTGCATTAAATGAATCACTGCAAGCTTAATTATAAAGTGAAGTATAAGTAATGGAAGAAAGGTTACCGCAAACTAATATGCTTTATATTTCTACAATTGAATTAGCAAATTTTCTATGCAGAGAGAAGACCTGTCATTTACTGCACAAATTAACTATTCTCTGTCGAACATATTTTTTGTAACTTGATCTGCAGTGTCACTGAGCATTCTGAGAGCAGGCATCGCTATGGTTACCCTGAAGGTATTATTGTGCTTTCAGGTGAAGGATGTCCCATTCTGCAGGTCTTCTAATGACATTTCCATCAATACATGTACAGCACGCAGACAACCAACCGGCGAGAAGAGTTATGATGCCTTGAATCTCCCTGTAATGTCTGAGCTTACATAACAACGTATTACTTTATTGTATTGTTATCAGTGGTGGGTAGAGTACCGAAGATCTATACTCAAGTAAAAGTACAATTACTCCCATAAAAAAATGACTCAGGTAAAAGGGAAAATTACCATTTGACAAACCTACTCAAGTAAAAGTAAAAAAGTACCTGGTTAGTAAATTACTCAAAAAAACTCAAAAGTTACTTTGCCAGGGATTGTCGCTGGAAGCTGCCTCATGTTCTGGGGTTTGCTCCGTCATCATCGCATCATGGTCAGAAGACAGGTGGTGCTTATTCCCCCCCCACACTCAATCCCTGCATTTAGAGCAGACTAGTTGTAACAAAGGGATAAATGGCAAATGTAGCGAAGTAAAAAGTAGATTACTGGCTCAAAAATATACTCAAGAAAGGAGTAGAAGTACAGTTTAAAAAAAGGAACATGAAAGTAAAAAAACGAAATGTGCGTTACTACCCACCACTGATTGTTCAATATTATCGATCACTCCGACGACCTATTGTTTCTATACTAAGTGTTTTATTACCTCATTATTCTCATCATCTCCTCATTTCCTGAAGGACAACGTACAAGGACGCGGTGTAGATGACTGATCGCCGTGCCGATGTGACTATATTTAATGAAGTTCATTATTGGACGCCGTATCCTTCTCTGTCAAACTGAAAGATCAGTGTGGAGGTCACATGTATGATTCATCCACTGAATGAATGAATGATCTCTGTATTATTTTGTTCATGTATTCACGATTGATTGTCCTGGTTCTCACGTAGGTCGGGCTACTGATGCTGCGTACATTGGCTCAATGAGAGTAAAGGTAGCTCCCCCTAGGCCTTTACCATGGTAAGTAAAGGTAGCTCACAGGATACAGACTTATACATAGGGGCCATGTCCAGAATAATCAGTTTCCGTCCACACTAAAACAACATTTTCCTCCACCTAAAATGATCAAAGACGCTCTGCTAAGTGGATCCTTCGGAAAACTCTGGTCCGGAAAAACATCTGACACTGATGAAGTTCTTACATTTACCCGACGCAGTG
>OOFB01029567.1:8518-19540 GCA_900323305.1 Trachyrincus murrayi
AAATGCGCCCCCCCCCCCCCCCCCCCCCCCCCCCGACCCCCCTTTTTCGTTTCACAAAGCCCCGTGGTCTTTAAATATAAAATACTCTCCAACTGCTTTGGGGTCCGTCACCCTGGTGCTGCGTTCATATTGCAATTAGAAAAGGAGAGCAGAGCTCCCTTCCTTTATCGGTTTGGCCGGGACGGTTTGTGGCTTTATGGAGGTCCCCCACAGCCAAGGCCGTCCGCAGCGCAAACCATCGTGTTTAATGCAGGCAGTCGCAGGCAGTCCTATTAATGAGGACCATGTCTCCGTCGTCCCGTTGCAGGCAGGCATATCTTTGTGAACACCAACCTCCCAGACCTGGCGGTGGGCCTCATCCTGCTGGGCATGTCCCTGCTGGTCCTCTGCTCCTGCCTCATCCTCATCGTCAAGCTGCTCAACTCCATGCTGAAGGGCCAGGTGGCCGTGGTCATCAAGAGTGTGCTGAACACAGGTACATACGCCCCGGTCCTGACGGGACGTCCTGTTTGATAATCGGCGCTTCCTCCTCTTCTGTGGTTGTGCTTGATGAACGATACAGGAAGAGCCTCTCTGTCGCTTCCAGGTCACCTTCAGGTCACGGTCCTGACATGTGATTGGACGAGCACAGGCACAAGATCTTAACGACTTCAAACCGAAAAACTCACTTGTCGACTGGGAAATTAGTTTGTAATTTATGCCATATTAGCCATATTATATACATATATTATATAATATGTCTATTCAACCAATTAGCAGTTTTCTGTACTTATTTTACGTTAATATACAGGCATCTTAACCTTTTCTCTGATGGTTCCGGGAAGGAGGGGCCTAAGTTCCGGGAGGGAAGGGCCGAATATTCCAACCAATAGGAACACAACACTTAAGAATGTGTTATTTGTGTTGTGTGTAGACTTCCCCTTTCCCTTCAGCTGGGTCACAGGCTACATCGCTATGCTGGTGGGAGCAGGAATGACATTCATCGTTCAGAGCAGTTCTGTGTTCACCTCCGCCATAACACCTCTAGTTGGTAAGACGCCTCTTCTTCGTTGCTATACTGTATCTGTGTCCTTCATGCCGAGGTGATCTCTCGTCACACCACAACCTTCTCTTCTCAGGCATCGGGGTTATCAGCCTGGAGAGGGCTTATCCCCTCACACTGGGGTCCAACATCGGCACAACTACCACTGCCATCCTCGCCGCCATGGCGAGTCCTAGCGAGACGCTGGGGAACTCCCTGCAGGTAAACACCGACCAGTCTAAACACAGACCGACCAGTCTAAACACAGAGACCAGTCTAAACACAGACCGACCAGTCTAAACACAGAGACCAGTCTAAACACAGACCGACCAGTCTAAACACAGAGACCAGTCTAAACACAGACCGACCAGTCTAAACACAGACCGACCAGTCTAAACACAGAGACCAGTCTAAACACAGACCGACCAGTCTAAACACAGACCGACCAGTCTAAACACAGAGACCAGTCTAAACACAGACCGACCAGTCTAAACACAGACCAGTCTAAACACAGAGACCAGTCTAAACACAGACCGACCAGTCTAAACACAGAGACCAGTCTAAACACAGACCGACCAGTCTAAACACAGACTGACCAGTCTAAACACAGAGACCAGTCTAAACACAGAGACCAGTCTAAACACAGACCGACCAGTCTAAACACAGACCGACCAGTCTAAACACAGAGACCAGTCTAAACACAGACCGACCAGTCTAAACACAGAGACCAGTCTAAACACAGACTGACCAGTCTAAACACAGACCGACCAGTCTAAACACAGACCGACCAGTCTAAACACAGAGACCAGTCTAAACACAGACCGACCAGTCTAAACACAGAGACCAGTCTAAACACAGACCGACCAGTCTAAACACAGACCGACCAGTCTAAACACAGAGACCAGTCTAAACACAGACCGCCCAGTCTAAACACAGAGACCAGTCTAAACACAGACCGACCAGTCTAAACACAGACCGACCAGTCTAAACACAGACCGACCAGTCTAAACACAGAGACCAGTCCACGTTCTCATTGTTGCAGAGGTTCCACATGGCTGTGGACCTGAATCCGACCTCGTTCCTCTCTGTATTCCTCCCTCCAGATCGCATTGTGTCATTTCTTCTTCAACATCATGGGGATCTTGCTGTATTACCCCATACCCTTCACCAGGGTGCCCATCCGGCTGGCCAGAGCACTGGGCAACCTTACGGCCAAGTACCGCTGGTTCGCCGCCGTCTACCTCGTCCTGTGCTTCCTGGTCCTGCCGCTGGCGGTGTTCGGCCTGTCTCTGGCTGGCTGGCAGGTGCTGGTGGGCGTGGGCGTGCCGGTGGTGGCGTTGGTCGTCTTCGCCATCGTGGTCAACGTGATGCAGACCCGGTGCCCGCGGTTCCTGCCCGGAGTCCTGCGCACCTGGGACTTCCTGCCCCGCCCCCTGCACTCTATGGCTCCCTGGGACAGGCTGATGACCTCCTGCAGGAGGCGCTGTTGCTGCTGCTGCAAGCACTGCAAGTGCTGCCGCTCCAAAGACGAGGAGACTGGCGGAGACAAGATGAAGAGTCCGGAAGGCCTCGACAACCCCGCCATGTCCCGAGACGACGAGCAGGATGAGTCCAAGCTGAAGGCCACCCAGCTCTAACCCCCGTCGGCAGTATGTTGTTGTGTAAAATGATTCCTTTTCATGTGATTATTGAACGTTTGCTCAGGCGATGGGCGGTTCCCTGAGTGGACGATGTCATCATGCACCGCAATACGAACTGTTGAGTCTTCTTCCTGAAGTCTGGACCAGGTAGCGCAGGCCTCCAGTAATTCACCTCCCAAATGCAGTTGGGTTTGGATTTCCCATGACTTATTTTTATATCTTGATGACGTTTTGCTATTTACTGTAAACCTTTATTGCAGATTATATGAAGAAATGTGTCCATTTTAAGTATTTGTTATTTCTCAGTATTTAAGACCAATTGATTTTTGTAAATAAATAAATAATTGGAGAAGTTATTTTCATGGTTCATTGTAGTGCTTGGCAGGTTATCTGGGTGAGAGATTGTTTATAATTGTTACTAATGAGCAGCTCATCCAATCAGGAATACAAACTGATTCATATTCACTGTAATGAGGTAGAGGTCCACTGACCATATAGTCTACTGTAGGGCCCCACACACACACACTGATTCTGTTTCTCAGTACAAGCTCAGTGAACCTGTCTGACCTCCAGACCAAAGGTGGGGGTCTGGAAAGGCCCCACCCACATGACCACACTCTCCCTGCGCGTGGTCCACCCCCCTAAACACCTCCCTAAACACCTCCCTAAACACCTTCCTATCTGCCTTATCTGTATCTGCAGAACACTGTGGACACACCGCTGCTCCCCTCCTTTATGACTTTATTGTTCCTCACAACGGGACATTTATCACTCCTTTATCACTTTATTGTTCCTCACAACGGGACATTTATCAGGCTTGATATTAAGGTGCACATTGAACATTGAACTAGGTGGTGTACTGAGAGAGAAGACGTCCCAGAGTTCATGGACTGAATCTCTTATCAGCGCAGAGGAGCGGTCTTTAACGACCTCGCCGGGGGACAGTTGAGATCCGGACGATCAATAATATTGAGATTCATTATCTTAAGATTAATGATCATAACATTAATGATCCAGAGACGAATGCTGTGGTGTGTAATGATATGCTTCATCATCCATTCACCTGGTGAAACAATAAGATGAATCCATGCTCCATATTTAATACGGCTAAGACAGCATAAGGCATGTTTCAGACAGCATAAGGCATGTTTAAGACAGCATAAGGCATGTTTCAGACAGCATAAGGCATGTTTCAGACAGCATAAGGCATGTTTAAGACAGCATAAGGCATGTTTCAGACAACATAAGGCATGTTTCAGACAGCATAAGGCATGTTTCAGACAACATAAGGCATGTTTAAGACAGCATAAGGCATGTTTAAGACAACATAAGGCATGTTTAAGACAACATAAGGCATCATAAACATCATACGGTATTCTAAACTACACATCCTGTGAGTCCAGGACTAAGTCTCTTGTATTTCATCGCTGTGCGCTGGCATTAGAAAAGCTGATGAATCAGGCCTAGGTGCTTCCTCCGGTTATCTTTGGGCCGGATCAGAATAATATTTGTTCAGTTTGCCGGTCGTGACACAGCAGCAGTCTGAGTTTCAACCTCAGGCACGGTCTGGCAGGATGTGGAGTAAAAACTACAACCAACCATGAGTGTTAACAAAGAACCTGGAAGCACGGTTTGAACTCTGGTGAACACAAACACCGATATCGACCGAGCGGTGTTTATCAGACACCTGGGAGTAACAATAGCTAGTGATCAGGGGTAATTGTTAACAATAGGCCATGGAATGCTCTGAGGAAACATCTAATCAATGGCTGAGAAAACAGGAGTAGAGAAACTATTACTTCTCATGAAACCACCAATACTCAACAGAGACGCTTGGCAGTTTTTCTTCCTTCAATACATTTTGATTTTCTCTGTTAATCAGAAACATATCTTCTTCGTGAATCACTACAACACTGTGGTGTTTGAGTTGCTCCTCTGGCTCCGAGCGCTGGTGCCTCTACTGTGAAGAGCAGGCTGGTCTGGGTTGTAAATGAAACGTTCTTACTCTGTGGTGCCTGCTCAGTATTATCCTTCTGTCTTCTTCTGTGGTTTAAATTTTTGTTTTAAAGATTCCCTATTTTACCACCATGTGTGTGGATTAACCATTAAGCCATTTCAAAATCCACCCTGTTAGTGACATCACAAGTGTGTATGATGACAGATCAACCGAGAGGTCATGCGTTGTAGCGAGAACAATAAGAACATAACAACGACAAGGAGAATAAATATGGAGTTTTGACTGAGAATTTCACGAAGCAATATCTTGTGTGATATCCCTATCGGAAGTCCCTCCCTCCCTCTCGCCTCTTGCCGCTAAACCATGTGACTGAAAGGTCCCGCCCTTTCCTGCCCTCTCTCTCGCCTCTAACCCATGTAACTAAAAGTCCCGCCCTTTCCTGCCCTCTCTCTCGCCTCTAACCCATGTAACTAAAAGTCCCGCCCTTTCCTGCCCTCTCTCTCGACTCTAACCCATGTAACTGAAGTCCCGCCCTTTGATTTGGAGCCTCCCGTGGTGAGATGAGGACACCTGAGAACAAGGTTACCAGTTGATCCAGTCCACTGCTATCATCCATCCTTTAACAGAAGAATGTAGTGGTGGATGTGTTTAGTTTAACTGACTGAAATAAGCACCCGAGTTACCTTATCAACTAATTAAAAACGTCTGTGTTTTAAGAGAGAGAGAGACTTCCTGCTACCCTGGTAGCAACAAACATCAGACAAGCTGATGAAATGTGCATTATTGTTCCTCAAGTTCAAATCAAAATGGCCTAATAAACACAAATATAGAAACTTTTATTCTAAACATGTATTTGGTTGGCCAAGCAGGACACAGAAGTAAAGCACATGAAAACAGGAAAACTAAGGCAGTGTTTTCAGCAGATTAGAGGCATGACAGCCAGAGATGGTTTACTATTAGAGTCCTAAAATACACCAGCCTCACCTCAGGAGAACAACAAGCTGCTATTATCAGTCCAACCTCCTCATTTAACTAATAACAGCTTCACAACCGAGACAGAAACACACGGCTGTCATCACAACAGGCTGAAACTACGGGCTACATTCTGCTAACCTGATCCTGGTAGTGTTAGCAGGGGAGCCACAGACCAGGCTTCACTCCCTGCCGGGGTACGCTGTGTCTCCCGGGACCTTAGCTGGGGGTTAGTTCATCTTATCTGATGCGTTTACGAGGACTCAACCGCCTGCTTAAAATAAATAGCAAGCAAGACATCGCTGTTCTGGCCTTGGGGGAGCATGTGGAAGCTAGTCCGGGTTAGTATTACACACTTATCTTCAGTGTGTTACTGATAGAGATAGCAGTAGACCGTAATAGATGACCTATTAGCACTTTCCAACCTTCCAATCCATCACTGACCCCAACTAGTCCACAGCATTCCTCTGAAGGTATGCAGGTCAAACACTGACCCCAACTAGTCCACAGCATTCCTCTGAAGGTACGCAGGTCAAACACTGACCCCAACTAGTCCACAGCATTCCTCTGAAGGTACGCAGGTCAAACACTGACCCCAACTAGTCCACAGCATTCCTCTGAAGGTACGCAGGTCAAACACTGACCCCAACTAGTCCACAGCATTCCTCTGAAGGTACGCAGGTCAAACACTGACCCCAACTAGTCCACAGCATTCCTCTGAAGGTACGCAGGTCACTGAACCTAACACACTTCCCCTGTCCTTCCCTCGCTGCTACTTCACACTTGGCACCACCATGCAATGGAATAAAGCAGGGAAAAAAAACTTTATTGGCAACAGCAACACATTACAAAGCATTCTCACACATTCTCACCCCCTCCCAGGGTTCTCCATGTGTTGACTCAGGGGTCTGTGGAACTCGAGGGGGGGGTCATGATAGCAACATCCCGGTGGTCACTCACACGCTACATGTATGTTCAGTCATAAGCTGAGGGTCACAGGATGTGGTAGAGGAGTGTGGTGAAGTAGAAACACAGCAGTGCTCCCGAGACGCTGAACACCACCTCCATCATCCAACCGAGTGCCCGGCCTCCACCCGGCAGCCGGAGACACGGGGTCCGGTCTGGCCCGGACCTGGCCGGGTCTGGGGTCCCCCCGGGGGCGGGTCCACACCGTCTCCCCTCCGACGGCCTCACACAGCCATCTGAGGAGTGACATTGTCACGTGACCACACACTGCTACTGATGTTCATGCCAGGGTAATCATAAACTCATGAAAACAAGGAGGAGTGTGTGAGGGGATTAAGTTAGAGAACAGCGTGAGACTGTAGAAGAATGAGAGCTGGTGAACGCCACCACCTTGTGGGCGTTAGGTGTAATGATTCAGAAGGCGGATGACCAGAGATGACCACTGACTTTCAGACTCTGGGTTAGTATTTTAGTATTCAGGGACCCACCGAGTACCGCTTGCGTTGGCATCACCACGGCAACCGCGATGAGGCTGAGGAGTGCGACATACGTCTGAAAACAAACACAGGAGAAGATTTTACCCAGGCCTCCATCAGTTTCTAACAGGTTTAGTTCCATGTGCATGTACATTAACATATATCCTATATTATTATTTATATCTCTCCACTAATAATGTTGGACTGGAGATGAAGAGGAGAGCAGTTCGTACCAGACATATCGTGGCCGGCTTCTGAGCCATTGACGTCCAGGCCCGGTCCAGCCAGACCCTCAGCAGAGCCAGAGAACAAGGAGTTATGGTTCCCTCAGCCTGCATCTCCACACACCTACGGATCACAGCCACACAGTAAGAGAACTCAGAAGCGACTTAAAGTGAATTCAGATCCAGGTCATTAAGGAGTAGGTAGGGGTTAGACAGTACAGAGACAGGTCATTAAGGAGTAGGTAGGGGTTAGACAGTACAGAGACAGGTCATTAAGGAGCAGGTAGGGGTTAGACAGTACAGAGACGGGTCATTAAGGAGCAGGTAGGGGTTAGACAGTACAGAGACGGGTCATTAAGGAGCAGGTAGGGGTTAGGGGGCATCTTGACTACAGGCTAGGCTGCGGACATCGGGATCAAACCTGGAACCTTTCAGCTGGGAGTCAAACACCCTAACCACTAGACTATCATGTTAGTTATTTAGTTATTATTTATAATATTTTGAACATATTCAAAAGATGAGACAACCACACGATAAACAATTGCTCTATCATTTGTTCACTACTCATGTTTTTTGTTACGTTTCATGATAAATGAATTACCGCTGCAGGATCTTCTCCAGCAGAACGTCCAGTTGATCGTGAGCGGAAACGTTGAACCGTCGTCTGACACTCAGGGGCAGAATGTGTCCGTCCTGAGCCATCGTCACCAGGCTGAAACAACCCTGGGGACCAGTTTCATAAAAACACATCAGCACACAGATCTCCGCTTGACGAGAGTCACGCAGTTTTATTAAACTGAGACCTGGGATCTGAGACCTGGGATCTGAGACCTGGGATCTGAGACCTGGGAAGGGCCTAAACAATAACAATCTAGAATTCTGTTGTTTCCATTATGGTGCAGTTAAGCCGGCGGAAGGATAATTGAGGTCAGAGATTATGGTGTCACCTGAGGACTGCCAGCTGAAGCCGCCCGGCTGTACATGGATACGGCCTGGCCAATCAGAGATAAGGAGTCCTCGCCGCCAGTCGCAGAGTTATAGTAATAGTAATCTCCCATTTTCAGCAGACCTGCAACGATAGAACAGAAGGCTAGTTTGGTAGAGCTAAAACGATAGCACAGGGAGCTAGTTGAGTAGGGCTATAGTACAGGATGCTAGTTCAGTAGTAATAAAATAGAGGACGTTAGTTTAATAGAGCTAACAAAATAGCACAGGTTAAAACAATATCACAGCATGCTAGTTCACTAGCACTAAAACATAGCAGAGGATGCTAGTTCACTAGCACTACAACATAGCAGAGGATGCTAGTTCACTAGCGCTGCAACATAGCAGAGGATGCTAGTTCACTAGCGCTAAAACACAGGATGCTATGTTAGTCAGTAGAGCTAAAACAAATAGCACAGGGCGCTAGTACGGTGGGGCTAAAGCTAGCTGTTCATATTGCTAGCTCAGCCACTTGGGTCACAGTGAGGTCATCAAGAACCTACCTGAGTGATGGGGGTCATAGTTCAAGACTGAATAGTTTGTGTATCTCCACTGACACTCTTGGGTGAACTTCAACTCCTGCAGAGGACAGATACACTTTTATTCAAATACACGTTTGTTTGTATTTAAAGGTGGAATGACGTCGTTGGTCCGACGCATATGAAGCAGTACTGTCTTATATTAGAACACAGTACAGCTGGACGGTTCCCCTACATATATTAACATATTTAAATGTGTATATATTAACATATTTGGTCCATACCTGACAGAGGTGGGCGGAGTTGGCCTGTGCCAAGCTGAGGCCGGTCTCTGCCGCTAGGATGTACCCGACGAGAGCGTCCGCCCTGGGAGGAACAAGGAGACGCTGCAGTGAGAAGAGCTGCTGACAGCTGGACTCATCTACAACGAAGGACGTCTTACCAGGAGCCCCGTAGGTACGCTCTCAGGGCCTTCCTCAGCGTGAAGCCAAGATGTCCGTTCTTCTCCGACACCTTTTTCAGTTTCCTGCATCACAGGAAGGAGACAAAAGATGTTAAACATCAAGCAGCCATGACGTAAACGCTGTCAACCCTCAGACGTGGCACGCTTTTCATATCTTGCATATTTTTCCTAACATATTCATTCTTCCTGGAAGTCACATGGCTTAGGATACACCTGACACCAGAGGCGGAGACGTGTCCTGGAAGTAGCCGCTGACACTGAAACTTAGCGCTACTCTGCTGCAGGCAACAGTTACTCTCACAACCCGACCGTATCCCATACCACGGTTCTCTGATGCCACACCGCTACGCAGCGGGGCTCGAACCGGCAACCCCAGGTTCGGAAGGCGAACACCGCATGACTGCAGCTGTTCCACCAGCAGGACACTCTTCACTCCATTGCTGTAACACCTGCATTTCCCTCACAGGATGAATGAAGTCTTATCTTATTTTACAGTGAATCAGCTCATATCAAAGAGTTCTGACCTCACAGCGAGCTCCACGTCGCGTGCCACGCCCCCCAGCGTCCCCGTAGCCAGGTACCACGCCACGGCCACCGACCCGCCGACGTGTCCCGACCGGGACGCGTTCAGGAAACACTGGAAGGCTGCGGTCTGGGGGGAGGAAGGGAGAGGTCATTACATCCCTGACCTGAGATCCTGAATATGCAGGATCCCTAACCTGGAGGCACAATCGAGACAGCAAAACAAACACTAGATGAATAGCGGATGTCGTCTTGGACCTGGTTCTTCCGCAGGTCCTCTGGGTGCTGTCCGTTCAGATGGTACACCCCCAGGTTATAGACGCCGTCGCGGCTCCCGTTGAGCGCGGCTCGCTGGAAGTACCTCACCGCCACGCTGGCGTTCCTGATGACGGAGGAGTAGTACCAGCCCACAGCGTTCAGAGCGTCCACAGACCCCTGGAGACCAGAGACACACCACAGATGCACTGGATTCACTGGAGGAAGGACACACAGCTAGCATCTGTTCAGACCCCTGGAGACCAGAGACACACCACAGATGCACTGGATTCACTGGAAGAAGGACACACAGCTAGCATCTGTTCAGACCCCTGGAGACCAGAGACACACCACAGATGCACTGGATTCACTGGAGGAAGGACACACAGCTAGCATCTGTTCAGACCCCCGGAGACCAGAGACACACCACAGATGCACTGGATTCACTGGAGGAAGACACACGGCTAGCATCTGTTCACTTGGCTACCTACCATTTCTACGGCTCTCTCCAGGAGTCTCACAGCTTCTGTCAAGTTCTGCTGAACTCCCTGGCCCTGGAACAACATGTTGCTGTTATTCATATCACTTTTATCCAGAGAGCCTTACAGTGAATTAAGAGTGTGTGTGTGTGGCGTTGTGCAGTGTGTGTGTGTGGGGCGTGGTACAGTGTGTGTGTGTGTGTGTTACCACCTTCAGCAGCAGGATGGCGTAGTCATACAGGGCGCCAGCGTCTTTCATGTGCATGGCGACCTTCCTGTACCACCTGACCGCGCTCGGCACGTCCCTCAAGACGCCGTTCTGTCCCCAGAAGGACATAGTGGCCAGCTGCTTCTGAAGACCACAAGAGGACTTTAGATCAGATCAGAGGACTAGAGGAGGACTTTAGATCAGATCAGAGGACTAGAGGAGGACTTTAGATCAGAGGACTAGAGGAGGACTTTAGATCAGATCAGAGGACTAGAGGAGGACTTTAGATCAGAGGACTAGAGGAGGACTTTAGATCAGATCAGAGGACTAGACAGTAAAATAAACAGTGCTGTATAAACATCTGTAAGTAAAAGCG
>OOFB01029569.1:0-17517 GCA_900323305.1 Trachyrincus murrayi
CTGTCTGTCTCACAATACACACACACACACACACACACACACACACACACACACACACACACACACACACACACACACACACACACACACACACACAATTTCCCCGTCTCTTTCACAAACACACACCAATCTCCCTCGACATCCCGAAGGCCACCGGCATAAATGCAAGTATTTCTTTTCTCCTTCTCCCAAGAAATGGGGACACACAGCAATTCTCTCCCCGAGTAGTCAAGGTCAAATGCTGTAGGTTGTAAGAGGTGTGTGTGTGTGTGTGTGTGTGTGTGTGTGTGTGTGTGTGTAGGGAAGCTGCGGCAGTGATAAATGTGTGTGTTGTGGGGGAGTAAATGGCCTTATCGAGTTTGCAGTCTGGCCCAGGATGTCTGCAGAGGCACAGGGCTAATTCGCAGCAGCGTGCCTGTGATCGTGAGGGGCACGAGTGTGAGTGTGAGTGTGTGTGTGTGTGTGTGTGTGTGTGTGTGTGTGTGTGTGTGTGTGTAGCTGCGTATGCAGGCGCGTGCACGCCGCCACTCCGTGTTCCACCTGGCACGTGGATTAGGTGCAATTAATCTTAGTTAAGCAAGGCCTGCAGGGAGCTAGCTGCCGTGTGCGTGTGCGTACACAGACACAATTGCACACAAAACACACACTTGGTGTGCATGACACACTTTGACTAGTAGCTTCCCATATGTACGCCTGACAGGGGGGCTTGTCACGGTACTTTGTAGTTGCAGTGGCTCACGAGGATATCATAGCTGTAACTATGTAGCTCTGTGGTATGGCCATGTGATTTTGAGGCCAATAGGGCCACAAAGGCCGTTCTATTATAATATATATCACATTAAAAAGGTCATTGGCCATGCTACACTGTAATCTCATCAGGATTTACATTTTCATAAAGATTTTATTTATTTTTTTAAAGCGATCGAGATCGAATTACTTGGGAGAAGAAACATGTCTGAAAGGCCAGGGAGGCGGGCCGGCACAGTGAGCGGCATCACCGTCCATGAAATGATCTTCTGTTGAACCTTCTAGCAATTAATCCAAGATAGTCTCTCCCACTCACTGGGTTTCTCTGAGTTTCTTTCCCCCCATTTATATTTTGTGGCATCGTTGTGCCATTTGTTTTAGCCTCCCCTCGCTATCCCCCCTCCTGGAAGAATTGTCCACGAGACAATAAGGAGGACTATATAACCGGTGGAATGAAAAATAGCGATTGTAGCTAGGATAGCCATTTTGATTTAGCATGCTGCGCAGGCCTGCTATCAGACAACTTTTTGAAGTTGGGGAAATAACAAAACTGTGGCAACTGCACCACACGCCATTGAAGTGGCTTTCCACTTCACAAGACACAGGTAGTTGATGAGTAGAAACCGGTTTATTGTCAAGTTGAGAATAGTTTTGCAGGCACAGCAGGTGGTACGTGCCGACGTGTTCGTGCTCCTCTCGAGTGTGTGTGTGTGTGTGTGGCGATGGCTGGTTTAACCTGTGGGTCTTGATTACTCCGATGCACCACAGGTGTGCAGCCTCACCCAGCAGCCCCAGAGTCTAAGCAGCCTGACTCTGGCCAGGTGAGGCTGCTTAAACCAGCCACCAACCACACACACACTGCACAAAAACATGCAAGGTATAGCACTCCACCATCACATGGTTAATGCAAATATATTCAAACAACTAGTCAAACAACTAAATTAAGTATGAAACCCACTTTTCAGTTTGAGGTGGGGTGTCAAGTGATTTTCTAATTAGCGGCAGGCAGATAAACTGAGGGGAAACAATCAATTTCCCATTTTGGCACAGCAGAGCTATCTATTGCGGGGTCACCTCTGGGTTAGACCTTATCACAGAGGTAGTGAGGCAGCCAGTACATACACGGACACACACACATGCACTGACTGCATCTTGAAGAGTGAATTTAAAGGGTGGGTGTGGAGGGGGGTCATGACTGTCTTTTTTTTAATCCTGACTTCAATTAACCCACCGTGAACATGTCTGCTACGGTCGACAATTAAAAGGCCCCGGATTCCAGCGCTGAACCTCTCGTCCCACCGGAGGAAAAAGTACTCGCGCAGCAGCATGCTTAAATCAGGAGTCCCTCTCGCTGGGCAGTCCACACTAGCCACAGGATGAATGTTTCACACGGCACACTCTGCATTCATGTGACGCCTCGGTGTAGACAAGAACGGGAATTATTCCATACCACTGAAGACGCATTTCTATTGCATTATAATTTATTGAGATATTGTAAATGTTTCTTATTTAAAGGTTTGGGTGTCCCCTCCTCGTAGCCATTTGTTCTTCCTACCGTTGAATCCACTGCCAGAGCGAGAGACACATTAAATGAAATAGGACATATAGGAACATGTTAGCCTCGGAGAAAGGCGATATAAGTTAGCTGCTGGACTGCTGCTGAAGTCCCTGCTTCGAGTCCATTTCTCTTCTTGGTCTCCTTTACATCACAATGAGCACGCCTGCTGGCTCATAAATGATGACTCCTTCCACCGCAGCACGAGGGTGTGGGGAGGGAAGCAGGGGGGTGCGGGGGGAGGAAAGGGGGAAAGAGGAGGGCGTGGAGACTGCAATCCACTAAAATCTTCGGGAGGACAATATTCAGTGGACGTGTCAAGGACCATTAATAAATCAGGGCCCCCTCGAGTGATGGAGAAGGGTATGGCTGGAACCCCAACCATATATCCCCCCCCGTGACCCAGCACACCCACCTAGACACACGCTCTCCACAAGGAGGACTCAGAACACATCTTCCATAGATTTAACAGTTTCTTCAAAATGTGGCCACCGCCACAACAAATCATCTGCCAGACCCCTGGGTCAAGCGGCGACAAAGTGGCAGAAACAGAGAGGGGACGGAGAGCGAACGAGAGGGAATGAGCAAGGGGACTTTAGGAAGACAAGAACCCAAGAGGAGGCTCACTTGTATTTAGCACAGACAACATGCCAGCAGAGGCCAGTCGAATTATATCAAGTTGAGGTTTGGCCGGTTTACGCCTCCCCTGTGCCACCTGTAGAGACTGGGGTGGAAATGACGGTAGTCACACTGGACCTAGTTACATGTTGTGTCCAATTCGACACTTTGGTCAATGAAGGCAGAGGTTTGTGAGTCATGCATCCACAAGACAAGGGAAATACAACCCGCCGGCTAGACCCTAACCCTAGATTTGTGGAGGTGCATTAACAAATCTGTGTGTCAATTTCATCTAGGGTTAGCTGGTGAAACCCACATTTTTGCCTATGACTACATCCAATCAATTTGCTTCCATTTTGTTGTAGGTATACTGGAGCAACAAATATATACATCAAACAGCATATTGCAATAGGTTTGTGTGGAATTAGTGGAATTTGACCATTTAAAAACATGACCCGCCACGAAATCTCAGGGGCAAAAAGCCCACACGGTCATGAACACCCAACCATACCCACAAAACAATGTTTCTGAGGCCAACATTACCTTAAAAAACAACAACTTAAAAAACTAAAAACAGCAGGCCAGCAAAGCATCTGATAAAACACAGACTGCATTAGATCCACCATTTACTCCATCATATTTACTCGGGGCTGAAGTGGTGTGACTAATTGGCCGTTAAGTAATTGCCATTCAAACGGTTAGCGGTCTTGTGTCTGGGCCACTCGGCGGGAGTGAGACAAACACAAGATGTCAACTGAAAAAGAGAGGCTGCCATTCAGCAAAATCAATGCCCCTCATTAGGAGTAGTAGCTGCATCAAAGAACATGTTTTAGGGCTCTCTTCCCATTTAAAGACTGGCAATCCTTGGAGAACCACCACACTCAATCCCCTTCTCTCATCATAGTGTCCCATCATGTCACATGCCTGAGTGCCATGTGTTTCAGCCAAGAAGGCCCTTGATTTTGCCAATTTCCAACCCGGCACTTTAAATTAGAAGAAAGAGGCTCCACGGCTTAAAGTAGCATTTGAGAACCAGGCTTGTTTCACCAACACAACAACTGTTTTCCGCTCCGGGAGATCTTTTTAAAGCCTGGCGTCGTGCAAAGTCCTTGGCTAAATCGGGCCACCACCTGCAATGGACAGAACACTGCTAGTTGATGCCAGGCAAAGTGAATCATTGGGAAAAAGACTTTTCTTTTTGAAGAAATTGCTTCATAAAAATATTTTACCCGAAAAAGCAAATAGCTTTTTCGGTTTTCACAAGTAGTACTTTTCAAACAACTGGCTAGGCATCCACCACCAGGAATGTCCCACAGAAACGGTAATTGGCTCTAAAATATTTCCTCTTGGCAAGGACTTTGTGCTAAGTGAAAAGAGAAGACAAAAAAATGAAATGTTTCTTTTCCATTTGAGACCCTTTCAGTGCATGATATTCCATATTCATGTTCATTACTGGGACATCATCGCCACGTGCTGGGTTCTCTGCCGATCTAGCTAGGCCCTTAACTGTTTATACTGTATATAAATGACATTTGTAAAGTGTCTAAATTGTTAAGATTTGTTTTATTTGCTGACAACACTAATTTATATTGCTCTGGGAAAAAATACAGTGGAAAGGGAATTGAAAGTAGATCCCGACCGATATGACTTTTTTGCCACCGATACCAATTTTAGGATGGAAAAAATTGCGATAGCCGATATGCATGTATCTATGTATGTGTATCATATATAGCCTACATATATTTATTTAGCAGAAAAGGAAAACCAAGTTTTAATAAAACAACTTTATTGAACACAATTGACATGAATGTGTATCAATAATAAACTCAAATAAATCAGTTTGAACAGACTAAACAATCAACTGAAATAAACAATTAACTCAAATAAATAACAGTAACAAAAACAAAAAAACACTGTCCAGTCCGTGTCCAATGCTGTTCCAGACCTCTGGCCCATTGCAACGACTGCACACGTTTATAAATAATGTGCAACTATAATGAACAACAGAAACACTCCATTGTTTTCCTATGGAGAAAGCAGCGCTGCAATTTCAGGCCATGCGCCCGACCACGTGGGAAAAACAGCCAGAATCACCATCATCTACAATCATAAAGTGATCTCAGCTTGTTCGAGTGCAACATATATCAAAAAGCTCTACCTACTGGTAATAACTGGTAATTAGGTGTTTCTTTCTACTTTTCTGGTGATCCGTCCGTCATCCCGAATAGTGTGTGTGTTTTTTTTTTTCTTTCACGCCCTTGGATAACGCTAGTGCTGCGGTGCAATTTCACTGAAACTTTGCCTAATGCACAAATCGCCTTTTTTGTTCAATGACAATTTGAAGCACCCTCATATGTTCAAAGCCGCATGTGTTAATTGGAACTTGAGTGGGTCGTGTTTCCAATGATAGCACTCACACACCGGCGCTGCCATACAGCCGTGCTGTAACTTCCAGCTCTGCTCAAAACCTTTATCCATTGGCACCCATTATATTAAACACAGAACAAGACAAATCGAATCTTGGGACGCGTGTTGTCCTTTCTACTATGCAACGCTGCACGACTCGTCTTGATGCGTGACCCACATATATTGAAGCTCTGCCGTAACCGAGTCGGCCTCGGACCAAGAGTGGATCCCAAAGCCGCGACTTCCTCCACACAGCGTTTACTCGTGATAGTGTTTTGCTTTGTGAAGCACTATTCAAATAAAACATGTGTTTTAACCAATTGAACCGTTTCAGAAATTAAATGCGAAGAAACAACGTCCACGAAATGTCTGCGTTGCGACAGCCCTATTTTGAAATGTTACACGGTGGGGCCTGTAAAGGAGCATGGTGGTCACTGTCACTGTTTGGAGAGGACCCTGATAGGATTTCAGATCATCTGGTGGTATTAAGCCTGCAAATCACCTTGTTTCTTACGTGCTATTTAAGGAGACCGCAAAAAAAAATAAAAAAAATAAACCGACCGATTGAAAGTCACTAAAACAAAGTTTAGAATATTTGGTATTCAGCAAATAATCAAGTTAAAATTATGATCAATGATGTTGAAATAGAAAGAGTATGAAAATACACATTCTGGGTGTGATAATTGATCATAGATTGGAAACCACACAAATGTCAAAACCAAAATGTCTAGAACCACTGCAATATTATATAAAACTAAAGACATGAATCAGAACTCACTATATAGACTGTATTGTTCTCTCATAGTTCCATACGTGACCTACCGTGTGGCGGCATGGGGGAACACATACAAAACCAACACTAATCACATGTTCATGCTACAGAAGAGAGCCATAAGAATCGTAAATCTATCTGATTATTATTATGAACCAACGCACTATTTACTAACTCGCATGCTTTAAAATTGTGTGACCTAGTTGATCTTAAAAATGCACAGATAACGTACAACACATAATAATGACTCTATGCAGACCGAGCCACGCTCTGCCTTGTGTGCTGTTCATCAGACTGGAGGGAGGGGGTGTACTTAATCGCCCGCACCCGTTTTTCCAGATTTGTTCGTATCCAAAAAGCACCATATTATCATGCCAACTGCAAATGAAGTACAAAATCAATTTCCCTCAGTCAGAAAATACACAGCAAATGTTTTCAGAGCACTTTCCGTAAACGCTCCATTAAGATTGTTATTATTATACTTTTTAAAATCACCGAAGTGCACATCGTAGAGTCTCATGTAGTAGCCCTTTAATCGCTCCCCTGGCCATCTTTGTGCTTCCATTACACGTGATCCCTGAAACCGCCGCGGTGCACGGTTAAACATTATCAACACACTCCTAGTGTGCTTCCAATTGCACTGCGAACAAGGACCTTCGACGGCAGCGCTTATTTCCCTATACAGTTCCCTGGCCACACCGCAAGGACAAAACGTATGTAAGGACGGTGGAGATGGAAGAGGCTTGGGGGTTTGGCCATGGTTCTTCATCAAGGGCTGCTTCCCCTGTGCTCCCTTTCTCCGTCCCTTTTTATATTCTCCCCCTCTCTCTCTCTCTCTCCCCTTTGTATTTTTCCCGCTAGCTAAGGCAGAGTGGCCTGTGCTGCTAGAACAGCTCCACACTGGCACCTGTTGATAGAAAGGCAGCATAGCATTTGCTCACGTGAATGTCCACATGTGTGACGCTCACGAGAGAGAGAGCACATGATGAACGTGGGCGTGTCGTACCCTGACACTGAAAGCCTGACGCTCGTGGCCATTATCTCAAAACGCATATTTGAAAAGTCAGTCAGTCCCGTCTCTCGGAGGCAAAGAGTCAAAAGGCGGTGTATGCGCACGTGTAGGCACATGCATTTACACACACACACACACACACACACACACACACACACACACACACACACACACACACACACACACACACACACACACACACACACACACACACACACACACACACACACACACACACACCCCCCCCCCACACACACACACACACACACACACACACACACACACACACACACACACACACACACACACACACACACACACACACACACACACACACACACCTCGTACATCACAAACTGAGGCCGCACCGTGTTCGCCGTGTAGCACTCGGGAACTTTTGAAGAATATTAATCTGCGGATTATGCAGCGTGGGAGCAGCATCGCTGAATACACACTCACGCCTCAAAGAGGATGGGAGCACAGGAGGAGAGTGTGGCTGGGGGGGCTGCGGTATATGTGACCGCACAGAGAACAAAGTATACATGCCAGCACTTTCAATAGTACAATAGTACACCTTTTGTTTGGGGGGGGGGAGGGGGTGGGTAGCCAGAATAAGCCACGGCCTCACACCTTAATATCATTTTAAGTTAGTATCAATGACTCGGCTCGGGCTGAAAATGAATCAATTAAAGCTCAGCAAGGCGTCATTGAGGTTCGACGGGGATGAGACCAGGCTTGGGCTACTGCCAGCCACTAACGCGTTGCTGGAATCGCTTCCAACAAGACGAGCGAGAGTGGGGAAATAGCCAGAAAACGTACGGTCCTGAATTAAAGAGCCATGGTATCCACCAGTGACCAACTCCTTGTAGAACAACAACAACACCCGGCCATGCCCCCAGAGTCCTGGACCTAAATCACAGCAATTATCCAAATTCCCCTGGCGAGTGCCTTCAATGGGGGGGGGGAAATTATTAAAATATATGTGTGGCATTCATTTGGCTCGCCAAAGTGTACACAGGGAGAGGAAATTGAGCCATCTGCAACTTCCTGTGCGGAGGTGATTACGCCAAGCCATTACGCTTTATATTTCCTCCTTTTCCCTCCAATCAGATTTGGATTTTGGCAAATACATTCCACTCAAGTACCGTAGACGACTCCAATGGACTTCACGTCATTTGAAATTAAGGCCAAGCATTGGTATACAGTACACTGACTGCATTTATATAGCGTGTGTCTAGCCACTCAAAGCACATATGCCTGAATTTCTCTCAGGCATAGACTCGTCAGCCATGTCAGATGACAACCAGCTCATCAGGAAGAGCTGGCCCCGCTTAAAAAGGACCATACCGGTCTGGGTTATCAAACCATCGTAACCAAAACATCAGTTACCAATATAATTTGTCAAAATTACTTCCTTGTACCGACTCTGCCCGAGAGCCTTTAACGTGTGCGCGCCTGCCACGAATGAATGAATTGCAATGTAGCACTTTGGTCTCCGTGATAGGAGTACTCGTTATGTTGTGCACAAACCCTGCACTGGTAAGACGCACATTGATTCCAAAAGACACAAGTTCAATATAACCCTTGTTTACATTTGTGGCAGGCAATGCTCTCCGACAGAATCGGTACATAGATGTTATTTTGACAAATTATATTGGTAACAGATTTTTAGTGAAGCCAGGAAGAGACGGCTACGATGGTTTGACTGTGCAAAATATATAATACGAAGATGAACTAGCCGCTAAGATCCTAACCGAACAAAGAAAACAATTATTGGCTTTGTATTGCGAGAATTAAATCAAATTTTTTTTTACTGTTGACTTAGAATGGTGGCGGGTCTCTGCATTCAACTACCGTGAGCCACCTAAAGGCCGTTAGAGGAACTACATGCTAGTCTGTCCCGTGAAGTACCTAAAGGCCGTTAGAGGAACTACATGCTAGTCTGTCCCGTGAAGTACCTAAAGGCCGTTAGAGGAACTACATGTTTAGTCCCTTTCACACATGCAGTCTATCCCAGAAATGTTCTGGAACATTTCCTGCATGGGGTTATGTGTGAATGGGAACAGGGATCGGAAATCCCAGAAAATTTGTACCGCCAATTTCCCACCTCAAGACCGAGTGACATTTCCGGAACACAGTGTTGTGAATGAAAGCCGTAACATTGCAGGGAGAGGCACGTGATGGGTTATGTCCGTCTGACGTATGACGCTTTCACGAGACTCCGCTGATGACATATTTTGAATCCGCGACTGTAAGGCGCCACACAACTTCTTTTGTTTGCAAACAAGCTCCTTTTTTATCAGGAATGGCTGGAAACTGGACCGATTCGGAAATAAGGGAGCTCCTGAGTCCGCGCAGAGAGCAGGCCCATCTATTCAGACATTGCTATGCCATGTGTGAAAGGGCGAAGACGGAAATGTTCCAGAGCGTAGCTGCACGTGCGAATAGTGAAACTGGTGCCTGAAAGGTTATCCGAGTAATTCACCGGGAACTACGTGTGAACGAGGCTTTAGTCTCTTCCACGTGAGCTTCATAAACAGATGTTCATGGCGATTGCTTGGTCCAAAGTCAAAATACTCTAAAGGTTTCAAAGGGCCCATTGCATTAGGCCTGCTTTGAAGGCCTAATTAACTGTGAAAGGTGTTAACACACCAGGGGCGAATGAGTTACGTTTTTTTTTTCCACTGACAATAACAACCTTTAACCACCAGTGGAGCTTGTGTGTCGGGAGAGATTTTCAGACAGCTGCTTGTTAGCCCACATTGCTTGCTAGAGCCGGATGGCCCCTTCCTCCCTACCCCGCCTTACCATTGTTCTCCTCGGCTCACTAGCCGTGTTGTGGGTTGCTGCCGCTGCTCCTCTAACAAGGTGTGGGGCAAAAAAAAGACAAGCAGAACAAAAACAGTGTATGATATACATTGAATGGGGCGGGTTGGCCCAGGTTGGCCTTGTGGGGGAGTGAGGTCAAAGGGGTCAGCGGGATTCTTTGAGGATCTGCTAGGAGGGTGAATAGATACACAGCGTGATGTATATCCGTCCATGGCGGGGCAGTAACAAGAGCCACGCCACCTCCCCGACTGCAAGTATGAAGAGTGATGGCAGGTGCATCCCCCACCGACAATACAGGTCACCCCGGTGCTAGTTAAAAAGGTGCTGCTGCCCTCCCCGGAGTCCACACTTGCTGTTTACCGGCAACATAAAACAACAGAAAACCAAAGCGCTGCTGAGATCATTCCATAGACTCACAATGCTTTCCCTTGGGGTCCCACTGAGGCCTGAGCATGACCCAAACCATTTTTCCCCCAATGCCGTTTGCCGACGTTCCCCACGCTCTCGTTACAGTGCTAGGACACAATGGAAGTTGTACGCTGTGTGGGGGGGCTAAAAGGGGGCGCTTGCAAAGTACCTTCGTCGAAGTCTGCATCGTCCTCGGTGTGCTGGGGAAAGGGGAAGCAGTTGGTGATCTCCAGGCGGTCCTCCACCACCAGGCCCAGCAGCACTCCCTGGACCACCTCGCTGCCCTGGCCCTCCTCCTGGTAGTGCTTGATCATCTTCAGCACCACCTGAGGACGCAGACAACAGGACCTTTACCCATGTAAAACAGAACGTCATTTTTATTTCTTTGAGAGTTGGAACCAGCGGTTTGGAAGTTAAAACCCGACAGCAATTAGGTGTCGTTAGAGAAAAGCGGTATGGTGACTTCAATGCAGTACCTTCTAATTACCATCAATTACTTAACCTCGCCAACTCCTATTTCCCTATGTGGTTTCATTATTTGGCTGCCATCTTGGGTTCTGTGTTCCCTTGCTTGCTGCACACAAAAGGTCAGTGCATTAGCTGCTGCCTTTGCTTTGTACTTGGGCTATTAGTTTGTTTTCTGGACCAGTTTGTCCGTTTCACCTCGGCTAATTAGTTTTTTGTATCCTTGTTAAGACAATTCTGCCCATTGAATTGAACCTAAGTACGACCAAATTAAATAACTGCTACACAGCAGGTGGCCAAACAATGTCTTAACCACTCGCTCATACCCAACGGGCTAGCCTATAGAAAGTGAGGCAAAGACAATAAATAATGAAATATTGATTCTGAATTGAAATACAAGGTGCTACTTCATGGGAAACACTTCCAGTCACACAAAATTACAATTGTGGGCTTTACGTTTTATTAGTTAACACAATCAAATAGCATGATTTTAACTTTAAACAATGAAAATGGCAAGGGCCATATGAAAGGCAACAAACAGCTGTTTACCACCCCCCCACACACACACACACACACACACACACACACACACACACACACACACACACACACACACACACACACAACTTGGTTGAGACACAGGAATGCATCGTTACATCAGCCGATTAACTTAAGTGCACCCTGGACATACGTGTCAAGTGAATTGATTAACTGGTTATGCAATCAATATAGCGCGACTATAATTTGCAACATTAAATGAAAGAATGTTATGGGAATTAAGTACATGATAGATGGACCTGGACCTTGCAGACCTTTTGACCTCATAAAACCTCCCAGAAACGCCGTCATTTAAAAGCACCGACAAATCAATGAACAGTGAAATGAAGAAAATGCATGTTATCATCTCTGTACGCGTTGAAAGAATATCACTAAAGAAATAAAACACAATTTATGGTTCTTAAGAAAAATCTAATTTACCAAACACTCAAATGTGTGGATGTAGAATGCAATTCATATACTTAGTAGATCCCTCAAAAAATGTGGATATAAATCCTTTGGCCTGCACGTCAGGCCAAAGATAACCCTTTGACCCTTATAATGAAACATAAAAGCCTTACTAAATCGCAGATCAAAGGTTACCACAATTGCTGTTTATTTGATTGCAGAGTTATGCATTTAGTTCAAACTTACTGGACTTCAAGTCACACACACAGTGGGCTAAATGTGATATCATGAGGATTTAATTTATGGTCAAACGGTCGCTTTACTTGTCGGAATCAGGGTCTTTGAGATGTTGTCGGGGCCCATCGCTGACTTTGTGGTTGCTAGCTGCTTTTAGTTGCAACCAGCGATCAGTATTTGTTGTCTAAAAATGTTCTTCCCTGATGTTAACTCTCAGTGACTGCCAACAAAGACGGCAGACGGCACAAAAAGAAGGCTGTGGCCCAAATTGGTTTCCTGACGAATGTTGGTCGTACTGTATATCTGGAAACACCCCAGACCCAATACAAATGACAGCATGGTGGTTTAATACCAAGCACACTGGGAGGTAGTTAGGACGTCCGGGCCTTGTTGTTCAATGAGGTAGTGTATCCGGAGATGCGTTAGGATTGTCTTTACTGCCGAGCAACACCAGAACTGAGCCCTTATGAGATTGCACTGCCGGAAATCAATGAGCACACAGGGTGTACTCTCGCACGACAGACGACCCGGTTAGCCCTTCGACGCCGTTGTCTGACAATACTGAACTCAAAGTGTGTATACAGAGATACGCACACGCGATACAAAACGTATAAATACATAATATTCACACAATACAAATCTACACAAATGATGGAAATACATGAGCGAGGATCAACACTACTTATAGCGTATATATATATATACAAATACACCCACTGTCAGCCAAACCCTGAAGGGGACAAGGCTGTGAGTCTGAATGAACAGGAAGACGGAGATGGAACGGAGTGGTGGGAGAGGCATAAATCAAACTGATTTGGGTGTGGGCAGGTCACTGCCACGGGCATTAATAACACACACATAGCACAGCCGCACACGCACACACACACACACACACACACACACACGGTGGCAGCCGCAGAGTCATGTGCAAAAACACAACACTCCGGTACCTGCGGCCAATGGAGACCTGTCAACACACACACACACACCCCCCCACCCCCACTCCCTTGATGGATGATTTATTTCAATGGAGCACGAGTCCTGTCACGCAACAAGAAGGAAGCCGCGGGGGATGGGTGTTGCGGGAACAGTCTGAAAAATGAAAATAAATTAAATGAATGGCAGACGTCCTCAGCCTGACCCAGAGGCCCCGGTCTGAACAACGCGTCAGAGGTGTGCAGATGGATGGGGAGCCACAGTCGAAGGAAATATGGAGGTGAGAATTCAACCGGGCATGACAAGAGAGAGGACTGTGGCACGTGTGTGTGTGTTCCATTCAGAATTGGAAGAAGAAAAAAAAAAAAGAGCGAGAGAGCGAGACAGAGAGAGAGAGAGCGAGAGAGAGAGAGAGACAGAAGTGGGAGTAAAAGACCCACAGTGTGGGGAAGGAGTAAGGTAGCAAACAAGAGCAGCGGGAAAAACACAAGGAAAGCGAGTCGATGAGAAGGCGAGGGAGAGAAGGAGAAAGGGTGATGTAAGAGAGGGTCTGAAGGGGCGCACGCACACACACACACACACACACACACACACACACACACACACACACACACACACACACACACACACACACACACACACACACACACACACACACACACACACACACACACACACACACCTCTCAATCAGCAAGGGTCATGGAGCTCAGGCACGAAGCCCTGCGCAATCTAGGACCTGGCAATCTGTTCATCACACACTTAAACACCGAACCAGCCATAACAGGGGGGGGCACGTGGAGGAGGACAGAGATGCCAACTGGCTTAAAAACAACAGGCAAAAGGGCACACCAACAGTTTAACCATTCCCATTGGATGCGGGGGCTCATTTGTTTAAGAAAAGATGCATATGTGCATTAGATACACATATTTATACATATGTACAAGCACGCCGTTTTACAGTAAAGGCATACAATACATGCCAACACAAGTGTCCCGAATATCCTCATTTACTTATTGTACACGACAGAACGTGGTAATATTCCACATTAACTCTAACTGCATCCCCCTATTCTGAAAGTATCTGTTTAACCCCCCCCCCTCTGCCGTTCAGACTCCACCTCTGAGAGATTTTTTGTTCCAGGTGTTCTGGAACAGAAAGTCCAAGGTGCCGGATTACACCATCGCCGACTCGAGTCTGACTTTAGCTCCAAATGTATTCTTCCTCAAATGGGGCCTAGTGAAGTTTGCTGTGGACAAGATTGTTCTGGAATGTACTTTATTGCCCCTAGTGGCAAGTTGAGGCAGCTCTCATTTGTAAATGTAATTTTATAGGCTTGGAGTGGGGAAAATAAAAGCTGGTCTGGTGTGAGGTAGCGGCTACAAAGCAATCCGGTATTGCAAGCAAGAAAGCACAAAGCTTAAGGCACCGACACACACACACACACACACACACACACACACACACACACACACACACACACACACACACACACACCTCCTTTTATACTTAAATCTTCTCCTACACTCACACATTATCGATCCCACTCAACAGCAGCTGGCCCAGTAAACTCGCTTCGTGCGGAGAGCTCCAGAGATTGATAGGTGGACAGAAGATTGTAAATCAACAGGCTCAAAATTGAAGTGTGCAAAATCAATTGCCAGCCAAATCCCCTGCTGGACGTTTTTCTAATTTGTAAATCGTAAATCTGGCTCTCACATACACTCATGCGCAACACACGGACCGAAATATAACCCCGAGATTTACATGGCCGACATGTGATTCGACGACAGAAGGGATGGAAATAAACTGAGATTCTTGGGGAGCCGGTGAATGTTCCACGTTCTTCCGTGAGCCCCAAGGCCCACCGGAGGCTTTCGGCTCCGCACTTCATCTCCCCAACTAAGGGAGTTGGGGTGGGAAGGGTCATTCTCTACTAGGAGACAGCCGGAGACAACTTGGTGAACTGGAAAGCACCCCTCCCACCGAGGGAGTGCCGAGTATGTGTCTGTCAAGGGATGGCCAATATAGCATCAAATACACATTGTGACGCAACATTTGATGTCATGCTTACATCGGGGTCGAATGTCGGGTTTTCCATGATATCGAAAGCTGAAAACATTTTGGTTTGTTCTAGCCGAGTAAGAAGAATGAATGTGTCCACCTGCTTGATCATATTCATGTCACTAATGACCGTTTCGACCATTTGTTTTAGGTTAAATAACCATTATGAAAATCAATGCACAGTCAAGGTATTGGGTTGAAGATGTACACCATTTAATTGTGCCATTAGTCACCCATGGTGGTCCAGCTTCCTCAGCAGTGCTTCTCCGTTCTCCGGCCCCGGATCACGGCTACAGAGGTCCATCAATGTGATCGACTAGCGCATCGGGGCACCAGAGAGAATAACAAAAACAAAAAAATGAATCGGGTCTCTCGCTGTATCGGTCCGTTCGTATATGTTGCTGCGCGTTTGAAATGACCTAAAACACTGGAGCATAACAAACTAGGGCATACCTGCCAAAGTTGAGGATGCCCATTACCGCCATTAGAGAATTGAGTGGCTGTGTGGTTTGCGGTGCTTATGGGCAAACCTTAGGCCACATTCCAGACAGGGTGGTGATGCAACGAACCAGCAACTGCATCCCATTTATGCGGAGCGGCGTCTCATTATGTCAACCTGAAATGCCACACCGTGCTGCCTCTCAAATGTTTGTTTTTGATCAGGCTGAGGAATTCCTGTCATTAACACCATCAGGTTCGATAGTTAGCCTTGATTGGGAGTTGAGTGGGGCAGATGATCCGTGGACCAGCTTTTAATCCAAAGGTAAAAGAAGAAGAAAAAAGGTTAACAACAGCTGGTGAGCTGTGGCCTTGCTACTGTGTTGGAGCACATGGAGCAAATTAACTGGTTTGTGTCCCATGGAGGGGTAGGGCGGGTGGGGAGCGGGTTACTGATCCAACAGTGAAGCAAGCTTGTCCTCTGGTGGCCATATGGAGAACTACAGCAGTGGGTCCATCAGATTACCAAATGACCAACACAAAAAGAACATTGCGTCGATCAACATTCAACATGGGAGACATTTGATTTGGTTAACACTGAAGTTAAAATCAGACCAAATCAATTTGCACTTTTGAAACAGCCTTTTTTTTGGCGAGCATTAATAATACTAGGTAATTATGTTAAGGAAGAATCAATAACAGACTAATCACTGTTAGGAATTGGATCAATAAAGACTATATTAACTAACAAGACAAATAATAAAGCCCCTGTTTTAATTCTAATAGTTATATTAATTTCCATCACAAGGGGGCACAATTTATCTTCAACAGTTTAGTTCTGCAAGCCAAGTAAAACAAAGCAAGTGGAACAAGTTTAAATAGTAAGTTGTGCTATGAAAATCGCCAATTTCCATTGTTTCAAAATAATCATTATCATCTGATGCATTGGTCTCACAAGCATGTTACTCCGCCGCCCCTCGCCTCCATCCATTTAATGGCCTTACAGGTACTTTTTTGTCACAGCAGGAATTTTTTTAAATTAATTTTTAAATCGCCTTTAATTCCCATTATGTCCTGTACTTTCTGCTGTTGACACCCACATTTCCCGTCTGGGATTCATTAAGTACATTTTAATTAATTAATAAACAGCAGCTCTTCATAGAGTCGATCCTACATCACGGGTGACGGGTGCTGTAGACCATTTGCCGCATGTAGAAGAAGCACTGAGTACGAAAGCTCGAGACGCTTGCTTGTCACAATTCTGTGACCAGCAGTGTGGAAAGCATAATGCAAGCTTCACACAAAAAGGGGACAGTTGCAAAGTCATTCTGGGTAATGTAGGAAAACAACACTGGAGCTGATCAGGAAGAAGCCTCACAGCATACATAAATTGTACTTTGGAATTAATTGTATTTTAATGTAAGACGTTATATAACAATGTGTCACAAATAGAACAAACATATGAAAATGAAGGAATAAGGTAAACCATAGGCCAAGTTGGTCCATTTTCTGCTTGACTTGTATAATAAATGTACATTTGCATTTGAATAAGTCTCTTGCTAATAAAACCACAGCTGGAAGTAGAGGTGTGCACGCTTGGTTCTAATCACAAATTCAGAGGAGGTAGGGAGGGACGTATATGACAGTATCATCACTATTTACTGTATGCCACAGGACCCCCACATGCCCTGTGGTGTACATTAATCTCCAGTGATTGCATTTACCACACACTGTCATGGAAACCCATTTCCCGCTCGACTCATTTAACAGTCAATGAGACATGGATAAATTGGATAAAACTTTTGCTAAAGCAATACATACCGCAGTGTTACACGTCCGGTGTAACACTGTGTGTGTCACTGAGTGTAACGCAAACAAAGCGGATTCTGCCAATGTATAAAATAACAAGGTTCAGAGATTCTGCGTTTTTTCAGCTTTGTTTGCGTTTGTTTGTGTGCCAAAAGTGTGACTTTAAGACCTGTTTCGCCGTGCAATGGAAGTCAAGGGGGAGAAGGAAAATAAACACTATTTTGGATTATCAAGTTTGAATCTACGGAGCAACTACTGAAGATATCTCGCCAATAT
>OOFB01029569.1:17537-28790 GCA_900323305.1 Trachyrincus murrayi
TGCCAAAAGTGTGACTTTAAGACCTGTTTCGCCGTGCAATGGAAGTCAAGGGGGAGAAGGAAAATAAACACTATTTTGGATTATCAAGTTTGAATCTACGGAGCAACTACTGAAGATATCTCGCCAATATTTGGAGTTACATCACGTCAAGGTTAACTACACAACCCAAACCTCTACCAAACTTTAAAGATGCTTGAAGGGGCACACACTGCTGATATCTCACAACCGATGGTCAGAAAAGATATATGTAAATGCAGACTATGCTCACACTCAACTGTAACTGCATTAAAGTCACGAGAATCCATGGGAGCTACAAGAGTGGGCTCAATTAAGCGAGGTAGGTGTGTGATGTGTACAATAAAGTGATCAGTTCAATTCAAGCCATACCATATCATTTTCCCCATTGCCACTCACTACAATAAATGAATAATAATTAAAAACGGTAGTCCTATTTAATTACACAGATACATTTAGTGAACAGTTGCACTTCTAGATCAGCCCCATCTGTGACCAAACAACAGACTGTATAGAAGTGACCCTAGTCCTAGGGTACTGGCGGTTATCGATCCCATTATAAAACACTGAGGCTTTATATCGATACTCAACGATCGGAAACAGATCTTGGAATATTTTCTTAATTTGCTGAATTGCATTTGTTGAACCAGATTGGAACAAAGAAAATTCACAAAAAAGTACAGGAAGATTAACACAAAACAGGCCTACATTGTCGCATTATTGTGGCTATGTCGATGTCTACATATTACTGAACAGGATTTAATGGGGAATGTGTCACTTTATAATATTTTGTTATATAATATTGTTGTCAAATATTCAAAAAAGCTTAACGAGCCAAACTGGGTCGCCGTTGTTTAGTATCCGCCATGATGATGCTCACACATTAGCATCTGGTCATCTTCCACGACCACGTACACCGCTCACAACATACACAAAAATATACATATACAAATAAACAAGTGATACTTACAAGTCCTTCGATTTGGATCTGCTTGACGGGCGAGTCCAGGGTGCCGCCAGAAGACACGACGGCGGCTGTTGCCGAGGTGGAGTCTTTACGTGAAGCCATTGCTGTGGAGCTGTACCACGCGAAAAGAGGGAGCAGTGTATTGGACGGACGCTTCCGTTAAAGGTCCGTCGGGTTTTGTGGTCCGTGTAGGGACATTGGTTTAGATTAAACCGTTCCAGATGATGAATTTTGGGCAATATATAAATAATATAAACCCAAATAGTCGGCTTAAGAAGGTAATACAAACTTCCGACATGCTTTGCAGTTTTAGTTCGAACTTCTCAGATACCTTGTTGCAGAAAGAGGAGATCCTTAGAACTGGGCCCTTATCACCCCTCATAATGTAAAAGGGAAATACTTCTTACAGCCCATGAAAATGCCATACATTGCATGTTATTAATGTGCATATTAGGCCATTTTAAATCTCGACTGAGATGTATGCAGTTAGCTAGATCACCCCTTTTACTTGATGCGCTCTGGCTGCCATGGTCTGTGTTTCTGGGCAAGGGACCATTGAGTGTCAGGCAACGTGAAATGGGACAAATTAGGAGACGCCTTCATCCAAACTGAAAGTTAGTAATAGCGTCTCAGCTGAGGACACTGAGGATTCAAACATAGAAACTTTCAGCATGGAGTTTAAACACCAGCGTACTCAGATACATCATGGCCCTATAATTTATCTCTCATCTGGGAGACAATATACCAGTCATCTGGAACAGCAGCATTGATTGTTATAAACTTGATTGACTTATTAGGCCTCAACATTAATCTTCTTTGACAAAGGGATTCATTATGTCCCTGAAAACCAGGTTAATACTGAACTCCAAGGCATTGAAACAAACTATTTAAAACACGTTTATTTTTAAATCTTTACAGATGTATCACAACTAGAAGTTACCCAGAGACTAAAAATGTGGGATACTGAACTTAACAAGTACATAGCTAGTTACATAATGCAAAAGTTGAATAAGCATAAATGCAGAAGTACAAAAAGAAACATAAAAACAAAAATCCTGCCAGAATTATACAACTGAAATGTGATGCCAGTTATAATTTGCCTACACATTTTTCAACAGATGACTATCATTTGATTATAATGGAGACTTGAGGACAAGTGCAACGAGGGAGTTTGGAGAGCTTATATTTCTTTTTATGATTAAAAAAAAAACATACCAGTACCTTTCCACCACATTTACAGTGTTAATTTCATTTCATTTAAAAACAAGGGGCACAGCCTCTAGGATCTGACAAGTCTCAGGAAGGCTTCATGTTTATGCACAAGTTCGGCAAATTTGTGGAAACAGACTATGTGGGATCTATGTTTCGATGCGAAAAGTACACAAGGGTCGACTGAATAAAAGCGCATGTCATAAATATAGTGATAGACATTCTTCCTCACTCCGTTTTAAGAAACCAAATGAATACTGCATGATTCATTTTGTCGTAGTACTGTTAAATCCTTTTAAACATTTCCCTGACCCTACCCCCTCCCCTTCAGAAAAATAAAAATAACATCTGGGTCTAGTGGGAAAAAAAGAAAAGAAAAAAAGGACAAAAAGTTCAGTGATTAAAAAAACAAAATGCATGTTGCAGGCCAACGTCCATCCTCTCTTCCAATGTTTAAACGACCTGGAATCTCGGTCCGGCGGTGGCCACGATGTCGCTGTAGGGCTCCGTCTGGGTGATCTCGATGGCTTGCTGCTTCTTGAGCACCAGGAAGCTGTAGAACTTGGCGGCTGCCTGCTTCCTGTTGTTGTTCCGGCACAGTTCCAGCAGGCTGACCGAGTCGGCGCCGGTCTTGGCCATGACGCGCTGAGGAACGAGAGATAAGTCACCGTCAGTCGAGCGCATCGATGTGTCGGTCAACTCGACATATCAGTGTCGACATATCAGTGTCGAGTTGACTTCTCCCGTTTTATTGACAGCGGGAAAGACAAAGAGCGGTCACGTCCATTCTTAAAATACACAAATGCCGCCCAAAACCTTCAAGTTCAACTTTAAGAAAAAATTACCATGAACACATTTTTTTTTTAAAGTCATTAAATTAAACAAAAAGGTAGAAAACCCAAGTAGTTCAGAGGATTCTTCCACATAAACATAATGGTTGTCTTCAAGCGTGAGACAATTCCGTTCTCGGTACTCAAGTGTGGACGTCCGCAAAAGGTGTTCCTCCTACCTGTAGACCGTGGAGCATCTGTTGGGTTCTCTTGTTCCACCTCTTCTCCTCCTGATCCTGGTCCCCTCCCTGGCCATCCTCATCCTACAACGGAGAATACAAAGAACCCAAACTCCAAGTTAGCACACACAATACAAAGTCCTATGACGTCGAGCACAAAACCCAAGCGGTCTCGGTCGAATACTGGAGCTACTCGGGTCCTTCCTGACCTCCTCGTCGCTGTCGTCCTTCTTGTCCTTGTCCTTCTCGCCGATCAGGTCGAGCTCTGGGACCAGCTGGGTGAGGTTGAGGCTCGTCTCCTCGGGGGGGAGGTCCACCTGGGGCATGTCTAACCTCTGGGTCAGCGCCGAGCAGTCGCCTGCTGCCGCTTGCTGCTGGTCCAAGGGAGTCACCTGGGGGACGACGAATGAAAACAGTTACCGACAAGACAGTCAAGACGCCAGCATGGAGCTATGCTATCAGAACTAAAAAGAAACATTAAAAAGTCTACATCTTTATCGGTTTATTTTCTTCAAACGTAATGGTTTCAGCCATCACCCAGACAGGCATAGGCCAGTAGTGGCGGCGGTACTCACGGGCAGGGCGGCCTCTTTGTCGGCTGCCTTGCGCTTCACACCGCGGGGGGTTGCGGGAGGAGGCATGACCGTCTCATCCAGGGTGGTCCTGCTGCCCTCTATCGCAGAGGCTCCCAGAATGCTGGGCTCCTCCATGATGGTCTGGTCTGAAAACAGCAAAAAAAATTAGAAGAATTTACAAAAAGAAAAAAAAAAGAAAAATCACAAAATGATATTAAAACAAATGCATGGAATACAAAAAATTCTCCAAACCAAAAGTGAATTAAAATGCGTCCCTGCTGATCCATGGAAGGGGAAGCAGGAGTTGGGATTATACTTTCATCTGAACTTTGTCCTTCTCACAGCAGATGCACACCACTGTGTTCCCTAATGTTTTTAGTAGCCAGCCAAATTAAAATGTAGCCAGCTAAAAGATTCTGCGGTTCTCTTTCTTCAGACCTTCCTCATTCTCATCTGTAACTTATGTAAAACCAATGCATATTGAATCACTCATAAGACTCATAAATCACTCTCATAAACCACTGGTTAGGGTGTTTGATTCCCAACCAAAAGGTTCAGGGTTTAATCCCCAATAGCCAGTCTACCTGTTGGCATCCACCCAGAGGACGATGCATAACACCTGCTCATTAATGGCATCTAAAAGAACAACAATCACTGTCACTTTGGATAAAAGACTAAGTAGGAAATAGAAATAGTAGAATTATCCAATAAAAAAAAATCCCAAGAGGGATTCAATAATAAGTTGATTTACAAGTAGGCTACTACAGGCCAGGTTCATTATACCAATATTGCTATTTTCATTCTTGTTCAATACAAACGTGGAATGGGCATCAGATCTACTTATTTAGGTGAACATTTTCTGTGGGGAGGGGGCACCCCGGGAATGTGCACCCTGTAGTCCGGCCGACGGTATAGGGGGAAAAAAACCTGTGAGACTACACTAATTTATACTCAACGTCATATTAAGACATCACGTCACATTGTCCAATCAATTGCTGTGTTATGATAACAAACAAAATAGACGACAGATCAACTGCCTGGTTATGATAGGAGGCTAAATAGAAGTGTTCAGAAATCTATTGATACGTCAGGCATAAAAGTAGCCGGGCCAAAGAGGAGCGAGTAGTCTGCAATTTAGCCGGCAGCCAGTGCTTATGGAACACCCTGCACACCTCCAGCAAGTATAACACAGATGCCTGCCTTCCATGGAGACATGGGCACCAACTCACACCTCCTTCACAGCAAGGGGAAACTGGGGGGGCTTTCCCACTTTTTACTTGCTAACATAGCAGCAACCATTTTTGTGAAGTGGTTGAGGTTTTAACTTCAATAAAAATGCAACTTAAACAGATGAACACAATAGAAACACGCAAGGGTGTTCATATTATCCACTTATTTCAGAGTGTGTGTTTTAGCAGTGTGTAATTTCGTTAACAAACACTTTAAGGCCACGTGACATCACAGAACTACACATTACAGAAGTCTGCACTCTGAGAACAATTATGGTAAATAGATAGTTAAAACATGTTTTAACTCAATATTTGGAACTTAACAGACAAGACAATCATTGCATTGGCAAATCTCCTTCCGCTCCAGCTGTGCCCATGTTGGAAACAGATGCCAAATGCCCCATTAGGGGCATCAGCAATCCGCAATGGCATCTGGCATTGGGACAATGATCTCACACACACATAAGTTGAGTTTAGCGGGAGAGGGCTTACCGATGACATCTCTGTGCTGACTCATGACATCTTCACGTGGCACCTCAGGATTCTCCAGCTCCTTGAGGAACTCGTCCAGACTGTCGGCTTCGCCGCCCTTCCTCCTCTTCCTTAGCTCGTCTGGCACCAGGGGTGTCAAGCAGCGTGTGAACATCTGAAGGAGACGCAGACGGAAGTGACTGAAGTGCTACTAGAACATTTGTTCGAATGAGTAGAACAGGAAGCGTCTCAAGGGGGCGCGAGTGCTGTGCCGTACAAGCTAAAGGAAACGCGGTATGCTGAATTATTCATCTGTGAAGACTTTCTACATTCCCCAAGAGTTGTGCAAATGTGGGGACAAACACTGAGGTCTGAAACGTGATTTGTGTCAAAGTTTCTCACTCCAACGATTTTTTTTATTTTTTTTTTTAAAAAGGAACCAAAAGTTCATACAGTCCAAGTCAAGGAAGCCATAACATCCGAGCCAAATCCCGAGATATAGTATGACATAATCTCATAGAGACTGAGACTTCATTGCTCTACACAAGCGATGCCACGGGTCTCACCTTAAGCAGCCTGGCATTCCAGAGTGGCTGTGCCGGCAGGGAGAAGAGCTTCTCCACACCGCCCGTCTCCTTCCACATCATCAGCTTCTTGGTGGGCGGGGCCAGGTCCAGAGTGGTGACGATGTCAGAGTAGTCGGACAGCTGGGCGCGGATGGTCTTGCTGTCCAGCTCCTTCACGCTGTCCACAATCAGCTTCCTCTTACGCTTCGCCTTGGTCTCTTTCACTATTGGTTGAGACGAAAATAATAAATCATACGACATTATATACGCTGTTTAATTTGTTTCCAAATGTACAAACACACTGAATTTTTCTCACCACTTCACTTCAGCCAATCCAAAGAAGGCCCTTTGCAGTGATTCCCAGTTTGTGTTGTCGTTAATGTTAAGCTGTGTGTGTGTGTGTGTGTGTGATACTCTTCTGTGTATGTGTCCTCCTGCGTGCAGGAGGAGGTCCTCACCAGTAATGTCGATGGGCTCCAGAGCGAAGGCCTCCTCCTCGTTGGGAACCAGGGTGGTCTGTTCGGTCTGGTCGGCCGTGGGCGGAATGGGCTCTGCCGGGCCCGAGTCTGGGCTGTCTGGACCCGCTAGACACGAATACATTCAAATAACAGAAACACGAGAATTAGATCAGCCGCTACGCATGCAGAACATACATTCTTATAATATAAATTATCTCAACAATTCCCATTCAAAGTGTGGTTCACTACATTGAAATAGCCATTTAACACCAATACACAAGACTGATGCTCCAGTTTTCCCAAATTAAAACATTTCAAACCTTAGGGTGGCATTCACAACACAAAACGTGTCTCACAAAGATGCATGATTATGTTAATAGGGAGCTCCACTGACGTGACTGGAGGTTGTCGAAGTCGTCCTCGTCGTCTCCGTGGTCCGGGGGCATCATGACGCTCTCTGTGATGGCGGGAGGGTCGTCAAAGATACCGCCGCCCTCGTTACTCAGCAGTTTATCCACTGCAGGAACGAAGAGCAAGTTAGTCTCGGCGAGACGCCATTGGAATGGTTCCAACTAAACACGACAATTCTCCCACCAACTTTACCAAGTTGTTTCTATTCAAACAAAAACCCAATGAGAAACTGGGGTCATCTATATATCAGCCAGCAATGAACCATAACTGATTAATCCATCATTGGCAAGGATTTAAATGTTTTTTTTTAATCCAACAGTCTGTCTCCCGCGTTGAAAAAAAGGGTCACAGATGCCTAATAGCGGATGGCAGTTCGCGCACTCTTGCTTTCACACACTCTTGCTTTCACACACTCTTGCTTTCACACACTCTGCTTGCGGAGCTTCAAATGTTCAGAGGTGCGCGGCATCGCCGTATGAACCGTGGACGTGAAACTTGTGCAGTTCTCGCACAGCGACTATAAATCCGGTTTGAAGCAGACGTGCAATAGTGTCGAAAGAAAATAACCTCTGCCTACGTAATACAGCGAGTTCTACTTCACACAGCGCGAGGGGCCCGTACCCAACATGCCGCCGTCACTGTTGCCCATGGGGTTGTCGCCAAAGTCGTCGTACTCCATGTGGTTGGACTTGTCGGGGAGGTTGGCGGGGCCAGGCTCCGCGTCCAGAAGCAGGTTGGACGCCGTGGCGCCGTGCATGATGTCCTCCTCAAACGCACTGGCGTCACGCATCATCTCGCGGTCGTCCATGCCAAAGTCCGCTGGAAACGGGAGGGTTGGGACAAGAGCACAAGAAAGATTGTAGTCAATGTATAGGCTTGGAGCAATCTATTTGAAAAATGGATGGCTTATTTGCCGGCCATTATAAGTATATAAATATCTCCAATGAGTCACATTTCGCAGGCAACTGTAAAAAGTAGAGGGTAAAAAAATATATATATTAAATAAGGCCACCGTTTCCTCTGGGCGTTTTACCTCTTGTTCAAGTTTCCTACACCCTCACTCAATTGCGTGGGGAACATATGTGGGTGTGTGCAGCGCTGTCCTGGTCTTACCAAAGTCATTGTCCTGCATAAGGCTGAGGTTGCCTACATCTTCCCTCATTGTAATCTCCTCCACTCTGCTCTGGTTCAGGGTGAACTGCTGGGCAACATCGATGTCACTGGAAAACACACACATACAGGCTATTGTTTAGAAATATTGACCAAACGATGGCTTTGTAGAGAGCTGTGCTGCTGTCCGGCAGCCCTGTCTCCTGGGCAGGTATACACCGCTAGACACACGGGACTCATACCGGTGATGGTGTCTTTAGTTCACCACATCACATCGCTAATTCAGAGCGTGAATATCCAATATCTATCTGAATACACCACCACAGCAGCGCTATGTTGCTATAAATTTCACTTTCGACATCGGGACATTCCTGGCGGGCTGTTATTATTGTAAAACTTGTCGAACGTGTGAGGAACTCCGCCTACCCGGGCCAGCTACGTTGGCAAAAAAAACTATTTTGTACAGCCTCTCAACAACAATGCATGACAACAATGCATGTGCAATGACGAAGGCTTTTGATATCCTACTCCAAAACTTTGCCAAAAGACATAACATAATATATAATGTATTAATAATAATGATTAATAATAATAATAATAATAATAATATGGGAAATTACTACCAAACGATTTTCGATTACAATAGTTTTGTAATCGAGTAACTCAGTATACGTTTGCACCCCTAGTGAAGAGCATAGTCTTGTTCATGTAGCTGCGTTGTGGACACTTGTGACATGAATGAGCCAGCTTGGTGCTGAACTTGGACATCATCCACACACGGTGAAAAGCAGACTCACTCTAGGTCCGGCAGGGGCTGGTCGAAGTCATGGAACTCCTCGGGGAGGGTGATGGCGTTGTAGGCTGCCTCTCTGTTCTCCTCTGGCAGATCTACCACACCTGAAAACATACAACAAGTAGAACCGTCAGCATACCATCAGTTGGCTATACCTCACATTAATTTCCTCTACACAGTATACAGACTAATAGCCAGATGCCAGCCCATAACTCACCTGGTCTGAAAGCCATTTTGATCTTGATGAAAGCCTCGTTACAGTCAGCCAGCAGGTACTTGGCCTTCCTGTGGTAGATCCTCACCACGCCCAGCAGAAGGTGACCTGATGTCCGCAGAGCCATCTTAACCTGCAAGAAGGGAGAGGTTTCTTGAGGTGATGAAGGATCTTAATAATAATAATAAGAATAATACACCCAATGCCGTTATTGATAGCAGTTGGAGCCACAGTATTCTATATATTCATGGGTTTTTCATTTGCCCTACTCTGTTCCTGCGGAGGGTAATACAAGCATGAGCAACAGCACCAAGAAAACTAAAAAGCCAGGAAAAGAAGGCAAATAAGGAATCCAAGTATTGAATTTAATAAGGCAATTTAAGTGCCATTGCCATTCCCCAGTAGCATCACAAAGCACTCCCCTTTGTTTTCTAAACAGTGACGGGTTTATTCCACAACCCTACTGGGAGCTGAAGAGGTGAGAGCTAGAATGATTAACAACCATCGCCATTATGTTGGTGAGGCACCGCAGCAGAACATGAGAGTTACCATGAGAGTTTACATGAGTGTTTACATGTCTACCTTGGGCGAGATGATGCTCTCCACGCTGCTCTCCAGGTTACATTCAAACACGTGGGCCTTGGTCAGCTTCTTGTCCCAGTGGGCCGCCAGCCAGATCTTGGCTAGCGGCCCACGTTTACTCAGGACAAAGTGGGCGTAGAACATTGCCCCGGTTCCTGTCTCACGCACTCACTCGCACTGGGGGAGGTCTACAGGGGGGAGACACACAACAACATGGAAATCATCATCTGTCGGATTGGTAAGGCCAACAATAACATGAACAACACAATAAATCACATCACTAGGCTAAGTAACGCCTGCCCCTGACTTACTTTCCGTGCTATGATTTATTTCACATTTGTTTAGTTTGGTTAATGATTCTCATTCACATTTGATGATTCAAAGAAGCAAGCAGACTTGTCAACAAGTTGGGGAATGTTTATCCACCAATCATCCACCTCCATCTAGTGTTGATCAACTGTGGTCAAGCCGCATGCAGGATCATTCAGTTACTTGTATTAGATCAGATCGTCTCTCAATAAACTTCTGCACAACTTTCTAAAACACACACGGAATGTATATCTTATCAATCAATCAATCAATCAATGCAAATCTCCTCCAAAAGAGACTGTATAAACGAGTGTATACAGTCTGTACACACACACTCGTTTCACTGGAAGCCTTAGTGATGAGGTGATACAAGCAATACAGTGATCACACTCACTATAGATGGTCTGTAAATACAGTAATAACTCAAGATGCAGATCGTGCCACTGACGCATAGTTTATACAGTCATGCAATTTTCTTCTGGTTGTTAAAACGTGGTTGTGTGAGAGTAAAGACACACCGAGGCTAACACAGCCAGAGTTCCGCCTTATTCTCCGCCACGAACAATCATAATACAGCAATAACCCGAGCACATGCAACACACTGCGTACAGTGTGCCATTGTTATTATTATCGATGGTATTCGGTCGACAGCAGGACCATAGTATACATAGTACACCCCTGCACTGATACGCGTGTTTATGTGATAATACACAGTGAAGAAAAACGCGCCATTGGGAGACTCCGACCCAGCGGTAAGCCCGTGGCTACAAGTGATCCCCCGCATCCTGCAAAACAGGAGTTTAGCTCAATAGTAAAACAGCCCCAGGTTTTAACCGGGGGGGGGGGGGGCCTGGCGGACAGAATTACGAGTTAAGTAAAAGTATAACACAAACACAACAACAACAAACGAGCGAGGAGCAAGGCGCGCTTCTGACTACTTTTTTTTTTCCTCTCCCCCCCCCCTCTCTCTGAATCGTTAGCTTGTCGGGCTAACGGCTAACGGCTCCGAGCAGCCGAAAGGCCGCGGTGAGACAAACCCCAGATCCCGCAGCTTTTTTATTCGCTCCTATTCCTCGGTCGTTTATAACAAGTGGATATTTCCGCAGTTCAATCGCTTACCGGTGCTACTCCCTCGACGGCGAAATAAAAAAAATATTATGTAATTTCTCCCCGCGAATTCTCCCCTGTTGTACTCATTAAAAGAGCCAAGATGGCGCCAGCTGCCTTCCTCCCGCTCAGTGGCGTCCTTTTAAATCAGCAGGATGTTTACACTCAAACATGGCGGAGGAGGAGTCCCCGCGCAACTCGTCCCCCCCCCCCCCCCCCCCCCGCGGC